>JABASP010000984.1:0-36449 GCA_019776565.1 Sminthurinus signatus | reverse complement strand
GGCAGAGTAAGAGTTCTTTTTCAGATTCTGATTCTGACTTTGACTTTGACTGTGAGAGGAAAAAGGAGGGTGGAAAAGTGGAATAAGAATGAGATACGGGATTTTGTACTTTGGAGCTTGAAGCTTTTGGATTTTGGAGTTTGGATTTTAGATTGTCCAGTCCAGCCGAGTGGAGGGCAGTGGAGGTTAAGGCATACGATTAAAGAGACATGGAAAATGTGGATGTTGAATCGACCGAGGAAAAGAAGAAGAGGAACAAGAAGAGAAAAAGAAGAAGAGAGAGCGGGTGGGTGGGCGAGTGAGGGAGCGTCCAGCGTCCACTCCAGTTGAAAAGATTGGTTTGTGTACTCACGGAAGTTCCGCTCCGCTCTGAGCTCTGGACTGAGGATGGAGATGGAAATGGAAATGGGATGGGAAATATTATTATTGTCCGGCTGACATTCTACATTCTACACTGCACACACTTTGTGTACACACATGTGTTTGGGTGTGTGTGTGTGTGGTCTGTTTTCTGTTTTCTGTTCCTGGAATGGTAATGGTAATGGTCTGTCTTCTTCCATTTTTTCTCTGGCTCTTCTCCTGATCCCTTTTGTCTAGAATCTAGATTCTGGATTCTAGATTCTAGATGTTGGAGATATACATAAAGTGATGAGAAATTCGAATTGGTGGATGAGACATGTTATACATAAAATAGATAAAATGTATCTACTTTCCACAATGACAATGTTATGCGACGGCACGGTCGTCGTCCTGGAGCATTCGAGTATTCCAGTAGAATTCTAGAATTTTTAGATTCGAGGAGTCGAGGAGTCGAGGTTGACCGAGGAAATGGAGTAGTAGCATTTTGTCAATGTCAAAGGAAAAAGTTAATGTTTTTGATATGTACGAGATGAGTCCAGTTCCAGTTTAGTCCAGAGTCTACAGTCTACACTGTGCATTAGACATGTTGGAATCTCTACACTCTACACTCGACACAGTGCTCACAGTTTATGTTGTAGTTTGTGGGCAGTGTAAAAATCTTTTTAGGGAAGGAGAAAGTACTTCTTTTGTGCCAGCTCAGCTCCTCTTAGTCAAACACCAAACACACATCCACTTTGAATCCCACTTTACCATCCAGCATTCAGCATTCAGCTCCCTTTTTATTCTGCTCGTCCTCTCCCTCGTCTTCATTGTCATTGTCATTGTCATTTTCGTCGTCATCACCATCGTCGGTCGGATGGCCACAAGTTTATAAAAGTATTATTATTATTATTTGGGAAATTATTTTGATGTGTTTAGTGTACACTGTACACACTACACTATAGACTATAGACACATGCACCCCATTTTGTAGAGTGTACAAAATGTTACAACTTTTTGCTCAATAGAATTCCCGTTCCTATTCCTAAAACCGCACACACTGACTTTTTTGCCTTGTTCTTTCATAATATATGTCCGTTTTTTCTATGAGGGAGGGAAAAAATGAAAGTGGAACAAGAGAAGCAGACCTTTTGATGAAACTGGAGCTGGCATTGGTTTTGGTTTTGGTTCTGCTACTGATTTTTCTGTTTCTGCTAAAAGTCTATGAATTTTTACCATGCGGCGGTTCCTCGTGGTTTTATGCAGTCTCGAATCTCCAGATACTCAAGATACTCAAGAAATTCAAGAAACTCAAGAAACTCCAGTCTCAGTTTTTATTCGCGGAAGAGGCAGTTACTCATATTTCGCCATTACATCAAATCATACTCACTTTAACCCAACCCAACTCCACTTTCACTTGTACTTTCACTTTGACTTTCTCTTTTTCTCCCAGTCACTGATTTTTCTATTCTTCTCTTTTTATCAAATTATTATTCTCTGCAATCCTTTTCTAGTCAAGTCAGTCAAGTCAATCAATACATTTTGCCGCTTAATTTTCCTATCAAATTTACAAAAGAAAGTCCCGTCTCTTCATCTTTTTTTCTTGCTTTTCTCTCTCTTCTCTTTTCTATTTTTTGTACCATCACTTAGCTAAACTCAGAAACTCAGGCTGGCTTACGCAAGTATTTTTACATCTGGAATATAAACTTTACAGAATATAAGATACAGAGTAAAGAATAAAGAATAAAGAGAAGAAGGGCCAAAGGGAAACTGATTGATTGTTGAGTAGCTTTCCAAAATCCACGTCCAAATCCAAAGTGTTTGCATTACACATCAAGCACAGTTTGTTAAAAGTTGGATGCGTTAGTGCGTTTAGCGTTAAATAATGAAGGTAAAAAATAGAGAGAGTGTAGTCTGTAGTCTGATCTAGTTTGGTTTCCACTGTAAAACGTACAGTATAAAGTATACAGATTAATGTGACCAGAGGAAATCTATACAGTTTGATTTTATATTTATAAAAGTATCTTAAATCTCCAAGAGTCTAACTCAAGAAGTCTAGACTCTAGACTCTAGAATTCTAGAATCTAGAATCTATTTGTGCAGAGTCAAAAAAGCTCCAAGTATTTCAAAGTATTTGGAGTTGAGCTCTAATCGTAACTTTTTAAGACTGGGTTTCCTTTCGCTTTCCTTCTCCGTCTCCATCTCGATCTCGTTTTCTTGCTTAATTTTCCATCTCCATCTCCATCTTCTCCGTCTTCTCCATCTTCTTCCTCGTCGCGGTTGACTTAGGAAGGGAGGGGAGGAAAAAAGATCAAATGGAGATTAATCAAATTAAAATTTGCAAAGTCGAGAAGTGAGCGGAGAAAAAAGGGAAAAGGAGGGAAAGAAGAGGCGGAGTAATACATAAGGATGACGAAGACGAAGACGGCGGCGACGACGAGAAGAAGAAAAAGAAGAAGAAGAAGGCCAAACACGAAAACGAGTGAAAATCGAGTCAAAGTAACAGGAAAAGTATCAAGGAAAAAAAGAAGAAGCCGAGAAAGAAAGTTGGAAAAAGCCAGAGTCAGAGATGTTTTTTCACTCTTTGCAGATGAAGAGAACCAAGTAAAATAAGTCGGAAAGTGGCCTTCATTTAGTTACCTACGAGTCCTCATCCATCTCCAATCTGCATCTACAATGTACGTGTATCATCCCACTCTTTATAAGCCTGATTATGTATGTACATATATTATATTACACGTGCATGTACAAAATACCCAGAACCAGAATCCTAGACTTGAAATATAAATTCAGTCTCCAGTTGAAACATGAGAAAATCCAGTCCAGTGAATAAGAAAACGAAGAGGACGAAAATGAAGACGAGGACGACGAGTTTCTTCCAAAAATTCATTATATATGCACATACACTTTCATTCGGTGCAAAACAAGTGCAAGTCCTCTGTTGTTCATATGCACAAAGTACATATGACATAGCCCAGCGTTTACATAGAGTGTAGAGTAAATAGTCGTTACTTTGGTAGAAAAAAGGGAAGAATTTTTCTTGTAACCCAAATCCATGCACAGTGCCCAATTCACAGTATCAAAGCCTATACATTATATTATATGAATTTTCTTTTTACTTTGAGTCTAGAATCTAGAATCTAGAATCTAGAATCTGGAATGTGGAGTCAGAGCAAACATGTGCATGTTGAAGGTGCAGATCTCATCTCATGTTGCTCGTTGACTTGACTTGAGCAGAGTTGAGTTGAGATGGGATGAAAAACAGGATGGCAGCTGCAAGATTAATGCTGAAAAAGTAATTTGTCACACGAGTAAAGCTCGAGCTAGTTTTCAAAAAATGGCTCCACCGAACCAACCGATGAGATTTCTTTCGACTTTGACCAAAGTCAGAATCCGACTCAGAATCCGACTCAGACACAGAGTGAAAGTCACAAGAAAAAGAAAAAGAGAGGAAAAAACAAGATTTTCACCAACCATGTGTAATGTGTAATACTCAATATCTTTCATATAATATTAGTATTTTACATGCATACCTTTTTCATACATATATAATAATAATAATATTGGTTGGATGTTGGATAAAAATCGCCATTTCTGTACCTTGTACTTTGTACTTTGTACATTGTACAGAGAAAATCAACCACATTTTACAAGTTGAACATGAAACTTGAGCCAACAGACAGACCAAGAAAGATTGAAGACGAAGAATACTCCAGTCAAGCCAAGCCAAGCCAAGTGACTCTCCATTCTACATTTTACATTCTACATTCCACAATTTACAGACGAGAACAGAAAAACTCATTCCTGTACCTTCTGCTTTCAATAGTTTAGTTTACTGTATATCCGCAACACCGCACACCACGTCGACAGAGTGGAAAGTGGAGAGTACAAAATAGAGGAGAGAAAAGTGATGGGAAAGAAAAGATAGAACATTTGAGCTCTTCAACCTTTTTTCCTCCTTTGGACGTTAGTTACCTCTCCATCCTCAATTCTCCATTCTCCATCTTCTATCTTCCATACGTTACTCACTTTCTCTCACGTCCATCTCCTCCTTTTGATTGTGATGGGTAAGGGAACGAGAACGAGAAGGAGACTTTCTCCGGATTCTGGAGTCTAGAATCTGGACAAAAAGTAAAAGGACAGAAAAAAAAGTGTTTGGTGTAATTCTATAACACGGGAAGAGACATGAGACACAGATGGGTATTAGGATGTTGAATGTTGAGAAAAAACCTTTCAAAGGTCTTAAACTCGGCCAAAACTTAAATATCCAACTTTCTCTTTTTCTTTCTCCTCCTGATGATAGTGATCAAATAGAATCTCAAAGTGTCTACAATTCACAGTCTACAAAATGTACATTGTACAATTGTACATTCTACAAAGACACTTTTTACTTTTTACCCAAGAATTAGAACCTGAATCCAACCCTCTATAATGTACACTGTATATCTACAGTATACAGTCTACAGTCTACAACAGACAATAGACAGTCAAAAGACGAAGCACTATAAACTATAAACTATACAAGGAGAAAGTGAAAGTGAAAGTAAAAAAAGAAAGAGAAAGTGAAAGTGGAGAAAAAAAGGTGGAGAAAAGGACTTTCATTGGTTTGTCGACTCAAAAAACTTTTTAGAGGTATCTATCCATCTTTTTACGTTAAATATATCACGCTGTCCTTCAACTCGACCAACTTGAAGAAACCAAAGCCAAAGCCAAAAGTAAAACCAAAACCAAAACCAACGAAAAGAAAAGCAGAAAAGCAGAGGAGGAAGGGAAAGGAGAAGGTACCAAGATTAAGAAAAAAAACCAATGCCACACCTTTTTCCATGTACTTCCGGAGTCTACTTTCCCCGTCTTCTACTATTCTACTCCTTTTTGTAATCTCAACCACTAAAACTTTCCTCTAGTCTTCTATTCTTCAGCACTTATCATTTTCTGTTGGTCACTTTGGATTTGAAATCAAAATCGAGGCCCAACTTTAAGTCCATTTTACAAAAGTCTCAAGTTTGGAATATCAAGTTTTTTTTGAGGGACTGGAAAAGCCAAAAGCCCACATCCCATTTTCACCAAAATAGTAAAATAAATCATTGTCTTTGTAAGCTTTATAAGTTTTTTAACAAAAGATCAAGCATTTAGAATTTTGGAAAACAGAAGGTAAATAGTAAATAAAATAAATGAAGTGTTGAATACGTCAAATGTCTTACATTCACAAAGTTGAAAGTTGAAGCAGTTTTGTCAAAATGCGCAGTTTTAACAGGAAAAACTCGGGACTTTGAATCCAAATTTGCCTGTACAACTCTAATATAATTTAATTTAATTCAGGTAAACTGATTCCTGGAAGTTGAAACAAAAAGACAGCCTTTAAATGGAAAAAATTGAGAAAGATCATAAAATAAAAGTACATTTAAAAAGTACAGATTTTTTTGTTTTTATTTTGAAAAATACAAGCAAGTCAAAGCAAAAGAAAAAGAAAAAGGGGCAGGTTAAGAATTAAAAGGAAGGTACAGAAAATTAAATGAGCGGCGACAGAAAGAGGAAAAGCGACAAGAGGACAAATATGTAGAATATAAAACAGAATCAGTCTTATCGGAATCGGAATTGGACGCAGAATGTCGAATTACTAACTACTAGTTTCTCTACGGGAGATTATTTAGTGTGATACACAAGTTAGACTTAGACTTGGAGTTGGAGTTGGGAGATGCGCGGAAATTACAAAGAAGATTCAAGATCCAAGGTTTTGGCTCTAGTTGTGTATTCTGTACATTTGTGGATTTGGGCCTCGGAATTGGACGCGGACGTTAACGTGAAGCTGAGCTGAGCTGAGCTGAGAGTATTGAAGACGGGAGAGTTTGAGAATCGGAGTAAGACATGTGGAAAACAAAGTGGAGACTATAAAAAAACCTTTAATGGCCTTTCCAATAATTACGCCCATAAAACATCCGTTTATCTTCCCCTTGTATCATTTATATGTTTATTTCAATTGAAAAGCTCAAGCCCAACTTCTACTCCAAATAGAAGAAGAAGAAGAGAAAGAAGAAGAGTTCAGGTCGTCTTGTCTTTGGTGTCTCTTGTTTCTTGTCTCGCATCTCGAGTCTCGAGTCTTTTACTTTTTCTCCTCCTTTCCTTCTTTTTTTCACTCCATCCTCTTGTTTGTTGTTCTTGTTGTTGTCCTTGTTCTTGTTCCTCTTTTTGTTTCTTTGCCCTTTTCATTTTCACTCTTTTCTCTCTTTCTCCGTCTTTGGTCTTCTATGGATTTGGAGCTTGTACACAATTCCCGAATTCCAGATTCTAGATTCCAGATTCCTGATATCCGAGTCCAAGTTTAAGTCCAAGTTTAAGCCAAGCCGTTCGTCTTCTTCTTTTGCCTTCTCCTTTTCTTCTACATACTCAATACTCAATGTTCAATACTCAATACTAAATGCTCATGTATGTATATTAAAGAATTTTTGCCATCCTTTCCGCTCCCCTTTCATTAGATTAGCTGAATACGGAATACCAATATGAAAAGAATAAAAGAGAGGACATAACAAGGATAACAAGGACATATAAATAGACTGGGATAAAATGTTACATCTTCATCTCTTCCTCCTTTTTTCCAGTCCATGTCTATTCAATTCCAATATTCTCATTCCTCCATATAATAAAATAAAATTCACATGTACGAATACTTCTCCCCAGAATACAGAAGACGGAGCCATGTGTGTAATCTAATGTAATATATTATGTATATGGTGAATGGGAGTGGAAGTGGAAGTTGAGTGCAAGTCCAAGAATTTCCCCTTTGAAAATTAAACACTCTGCTCTGCTCTCCGTTTTGCTGGGAACTTGGAACTGGGAAATAAAATAATGTTACACATTACACACGCACTATCACCATCTCTGTACTTAAACTATATGTAGAATGTAGAATGTAGAGCTACCACTATCAATGTACAAAGAAGTAAAGGATAGAGTAACAAAGATGATAATAATAAAGACGTGGATAGACATTAAACATTACTCTCGTAGATACTCGACGCTCGATGCGAGTGTGTGTGTGTATGTGTGTGTGTGTGTGTTGGTGTACTTTTAAACCGGAGGATTGCAATTACAAATTCAGAATTCCAATGTCTTCTGTGTGCTGTGTTCTGTATTTTGTATGTAGGAGAATGTCAGGATGAGAATAGTTGAGCAGTACATCTTTTTTCACTATTCGTCTTCCCGCTCCTTGGCATTGTCATTGTCGTTCCAATAAGATGGAAGGAGAATGCCAGGAGCCAGGAGCCAGGATGCCAGGAGAGAGCGGTCGAATATATTTTCAAGAAATGGTTCTCCTCTCTTCTTCTTCTTCTTCTTATCCTTCTTCTTCTGCTGCTTCTTGTTCTTTGTCTAGTGTTCATCTGTTCCTCTCCTCCGTTCTCCTGTCCTCAGTATCCATCCCATCAATCAGCGTCCAATTCTCATCCAGAGTTTAAGCAACGGCAACGGCAACGGCAATGAATGGTATTCACTGTGCCAATTGGTGAGAAGCCTCGCCAAATTCCAATCCAACTTCAAATTTGAATTCCAAACTCCAAATTCTTAACTATTGAAAAGGTTGCAGATGGTTGAGCATTGAGTATTGAGTATTGAATATTGGGTTTCTATCAAAAGAAATTTCGCTTTCGTACATGTGGATTTGTAGTAAATGTGAGTTTTCATGTAATAATAATAATATGTAATCTTGATAAGCGAAATCATGGAAATTTGGATCTTCTCACAAGAACATTCTTCATATTCAAGATTTTCCAGTGAATTTTTCCCAAGTAAGAGAATACCAAAAAGCAAAACAGGAGGAAGAAAAATGGTAAGAAAAATTGCGAGATTCACGATACACCATCAAAACTGGAGGTTTCTTGAGAATCCAGAATCCAGAATCCAGAATCTAGACTGGAGACGGAAAAGTGACAAGTGACGGAAAACCTCTTTGATAAGATTAACATTTCTAATACAGTCTAATACAGCCAATCCCATGCATTTGCATTTGCCTTTGCGTATTCACAATTCACAATAATATGAAACAAGATGAAGTGAAAGAGAACAGAACAGAACAGAGTAAAAACGATGAGAAAATGAAATGTTCTGCCTAAACATTGTACATTGTACATGGATACATCATGTAGCATGTAAAAAGTACAAAGTACAATTTCCATTGTAAATTGTACGTTGTGCTTGTTAAAAATCAGGGATTGGCTTATCTTTGTCACATGTCATTTCAAACGAATGTGTGCACAAAATGTCTCTGTTAGTCTGTCTTTGTGTATCATTTGTGTGCACTCATTTTTATTCCAGACTCAAGACTCAAGATTCAAGATTCTAGACTCGAGATTGAAGAGAAGCAGCAAAAGGGTACATTGTAAATTGTACAATGTACAAAGTAGCAATTTTTTAGCAAGATGAATGTTCACTTCCAACATCCAACATAACAATTTCATGTGACTGTGCGACTCTGAGTACTTTCCTGATTTTGAAACTCATACATGAATGAGAAAGGAAAAGACTTTTATACTTTTGTACTCTTGTACTCGGGTACTCTTGTTCTTTTTCCTTCAGGAGCTGTGCGCTTTATCATTGGAATTTTTGGGAGACAAGCATGTGTGATGTGTGTATTAAATCGGTGCATGAGGCAGATGAAGAGACAAAACGAAAGGCGTATGCAGAACACACATTAGGTAAATAGTAAGTAGGAAAATTCGAATTCAAAGTCGAATTTGACAACGGCTTCCACTATGGTGAATGGTGAATTCTTCTGTAGTCATATCTACACACAAGCTAGAGAACAGAAAACAGAAAACAGACATATCTGAAAGATACAGTGCATATTTATTACGGTGCTCATTATAGTTTGTGCGGATACGGATACAAATGTGAAAAATCTATGCAAAGTAGATACACTTTCGTCTTCTGCTTCTTCTTCTTGTGCTTCTTCTTTGTGTGGAATATTGAAGTTAGGATGGATATTTTTATGTACGTTTTGAATTGTGGATGTGGATTTGAATTTGGATTTGGATTTGGATTTAGAGTCTGAAGGATTTTGAAGGAGTCAGGGAAAAAATGTCTAGTGAAGGAGTCTCTAGTTATGAAAATAGTCATAGTGTTATTTTTCATTGAAATATTGAGAATTGAGAATTGAGAAATCACCCGGCGTCTACACTGACATTTTTGCATTTGTTAACGTGTCTTCTACACTCTTCTTCCATTTGTACTGATTTTCACTGAATTTTTATATATCATTCTCTCTCCTCATTTTTCCCAAGCCAAGCCAAGCCGAGTCAAACCAAAGCAAACCAAGTCAAGCTGACTCCTTCCTTTTATCAGTACACAGTATACACATTGTATATTGTACTCAATGTTAGAGTTACAGTTACACTAACAACTCTTTTCTTGCTCCATCTTCCAGCTTTAAGGTTTTGTGTACTGTGTACTGTGTGCTTAAGAAAACCTTCACCGGTCCCGTTTTTTCTCAGGAAAATCACACTCGCAATCACAATCACAATCACAATCACCGTTCATACATTTGTATATTCTACATACATCATAGATTACGAATATACACTGAGAACTCACTACTCTTCCTTTTTTAGGGTAGCGCAGCTTCAAAGCTTAAAAGATTCGCCCGTGTGTCATCACCTTTCAACTTTTGTGCTTCGTAGTTTACAGTCTCTCCGAAAATGAAAAATTGGGGCAAAAAGAGAAAACGGCAAAGTGAGATTGGGGCGAAAGTAGGGTCTAGTTAAATTAAAATTGGGCCAAATTGAGAATCTAGTTAAATTGAAATTGGGGCAAAATGAGAATCTAGTTAAATTAAAATTGAAGACTCCAGTAAAATTATAATTGGGGCAAAATGAGACTGTAAATGAAATTATGATTTATTACGACAGAAAAGCATGCTGCGCCACCCACTTGCGATGAAGAACTGATTTAGCGACTTTGAAACACTTGTTTCCTACGATTTAGATTTTTTCTTCTTGAGCCAGTGAGTCAGTAGTCAGTTTACTTAAAGTACCAGAGTTCCAGTAACATTGTGCATACAATCTAGAATCCTTCCTGAAAGACATGCCCAAACATTGAAGAATTCACATTTAGAAATATTAGAATTCTCCAGTGCCAGTTTCTCCACAATTCACTACTCAGCAGTCACTTTTCACTATTCTTTATTCTTTATTCAGTATCTTTACTCACAAACCTATTCACAGAATACACACTATGCAGAATCCAGAGTAAATCTTCTTTTGTAAATCGGGTCTAGTACTACAGATATCCTCTTGTCACTCACAGAAATGGCCATGGGCCTTGTGCCTTGTGCCTTGTATCTCCTCCTGCTCAAAATCCCACCCACTCCACCTCTTTTCATCCCTACTCCATCCATCCATCCATCCATCCATCCATCCATCTTTTCGTCCATCCTCTGTATTTATTTGCTCCCATTTCTTATGTCTACACTCTGCACTCCTCACACATGCATTTACTTTGATAAAGAGCCCTTCTCTTGTCACTCTCCATTTTTCACACGTATGAATATGAAAAATACCGATCTCAATAGATATATTTTTTATTAAACTCATCCAGAATCCAGCATCCACAGCCTTTGAGCACTGAGCATTGAGTATTGAGACACCTTTCAATTTATCTATTTATGAGCCAATTTCATTAAGAGCTTGAAAAGTTATCCGCATTTCCCGTTATCAAATGTCGACGCACCGCACGCTCAAAAAAGATGCAAAAAAGTTTTTACAGAGATTTCTGTTTAAATTCTCATTATGCAAATTGTACAAATTGTGCATGACTTGGAGGGTTGTTCGTGATTCGTGAGAATATTGAATACTATTTAGTTGGAAACAGAAAGAGAATGAGAATAAAAATGTATTTTTACTTTGTATTTTGTATTGTACGACAATTTGAGAATTTGAGCATGTGACAAGTGACAATATGATAGCTCAATCCAATTCCAATTCCTATAAAATCCATGACGAGGAGTTGACACGACGCCCGTAAGCTTCCTTTGTACACTGTGCATTGGGAATGACATTGTATAAGTTGAAGGGTCCAGGAGCTAAATGCTAAATGTACCATGTGAATTTGATGTGAGTTGTAGTTACTTAATGCAGAGAGTGCGGAGTGTGGAGTGCAGAGTGCGAGAAGAGAGAAGAGGGGAGAAAAAGCTGGAACTGCATGGAATTGTTGTGCTTGTCGTTGTCGTTATCGTTATCTTTATCCTTCGCACTAAATATACTGTACAAGTTGAATATTGCATCCAGAATCCACAATCCCCACAAGAGTTATGTACTGTTTACTGTTTGCTGCACAGCACACGTAAGGAGTAGAGTTGTGTATTGTGTAGTGGTCTGTTTTGTATATGGTTGAGTGGAAGAGGGAAGAGGGAGGGAGTGAGTAGTGAGTGAGGGAGAAAAGAAGAAGTCATACAGTGAACAGTGAACAGTAATGCAGTGAACCAATTCACAATTCAAAATATGTATCTACAATCCACAGTGCACATTCTACAAAGTATATTCATTCAATTTCATCTGTGGAAAATCATGTTCCAAGTTGTAAAGCTTCCCTTAACACGGAGCACGGAGCACGGAGCATTCAACAGTGAACATCCCAGCTATTTTTTGTCCAATAATTCTAAAGCAAATTGAACTGATGCATGTACAATGTACAATGTACAATGTATTTTATATGTATGTACTTATACTTTTTCACCCCATGTCATGTGATGCCATAGCTTGTTATGGTTATGTTATTTTACTCCCTTCATGTTCATCATAGATATTCTATGATATGGCTGCCATCGTTCTTGCTTTTGCCATTGCTGTTGTAAATTGTACATAAATTGAACATGACAGTGGGAATTTAACAAGGAGAAAATCCACGAGGAATTTTATAAGCACACAGAGTACAAAGTACATGTACATGGGGAATGAATGAATAAAGGAATCGGGATTGAAATGATTATTTTTATGTCATGTTTGTTTTCCCCGTTTATTTTATACTATATGCACAATGCACAGTACACAGATATGCACTATAGAAAACTGTAGAAAGCTATAGGAAAGGGAAAAAGTCCACCAGTTTTTGAATGTAAATAAATAAAGTTATAAAACTGCAAGTTGATTTTGATTGTAGGAAATGGATGTTCGCTGTTCAGTGTTGAGGACGGTTCAAAATGACGACAGGATTTGACCATTCCACTCAATTCCATTTTATTCCGTTCCCTGTTCTGTTCCACAGTCACAATCAAAAGAAGCCAAATGCGGAAGGGAAAGGAAAAGAATGTACACAACGACTGGACGAATACGGGAGTAAACAGTTGAAAAATGCGTTTCATGCCCTTTCCTTTCCTACGCAATCTTAATAATAATAATACTTTCAACTACAACTACTACAACTACGAAGCTGTCCTCTCCCTTCTTCCTTCTCTATTCACTGGACCCCGGACCCCGGACGTTTCATCATTAAACATAAAATTTGAAATTCCCTTCAGTTTATACAGATAGACGGTCCATTCCACTTCCACTGATTTTTTGTTTGCCTATCTACAATCGACAATCTACAACCTACAACACAATGCGATAAAATGCGATTGAATTGCTCAATAGCTGCATTCCCCACATCATCTATTTTAATATTGTTTGTCCATCTATAAATTCTGGATTCTAGATAAAATTTGTCTCTGCCTCTGTCCACTTTTCTTCCGCACTCGTCCTCGTCTTTGGTTTCCTTGTCTGTCGGTTTTATACATTGTGATCCAACTACTAAAAATATTACATTATTCGATAAAGAAAAAATCCGCATGTCCATTTACATACATTTCACCCTTTCTTGTCTCCTTTATACTACTAAAAAAGATATCCAAAAGGTATATTCAACATACGCATTTTTTCTCACGCTGTCATATACACACAATGCTCAATGTACAACTACTTTGAAATTTGAAAGCTTTGTGCATTGTGTTTTGTGTATTCATTTCTCTTTTTATGTACATAATATTTCTATCTGTATTTTCTCCCTCAAATTGAGAATTGAGATGCTATCTTTAAAACTCTGGTTTCTGGTTTATTACACGGAAAAAATGGACTATTTGTATTTTATTTTGTTCCTAGGCTTTCTAAAAGTTTGATCTACCTGTAATTAGAATTGTAGTTGGAATTGAAATTGAAATTTGAACCTTGAAGCATCCTTCTCATTTTCTGTTTGTATTTAATTCATATTCCTGTCATCTATCATCTATAATAAAACAGGGTTTGGTTTACCTGGCTTCCTTCTTTTTACCCCGTAAAAAAATAGTTGATAGTTGGAGCAGAGAAAAAAGAAGAAGAGTCAGACTTGTAAATGAAATGCTCAGTTTTATCTCTACCCTGAAATTTACCTGAAATTGTATAAATAAATCTAAATAAGTGCATGTGCATTCTGCATTGCACATGTCATTTCATGTGTGAGTCATTGGAGAGGAAATCTAGGAAATCCAACGAGTTATTATTCAAATTGTATAGTTGAAACGGATTCCAAAGAAAAAAGAAGAAGAAAAAAAAGAAGAAGGTTGGAATACTGAGAACCCTGTGGACTGTGAAGAGTTTTGAGTACAGTCAGAATGGAGGTGGAGATTGAAGAGTGGAGAGGGAGAGATTATATCTTGTATCTTGTATCTCAAATCTCGAATCTCGTGTATCTGTCGGTAGCAGGAGGACATTCGTATCGGCATCAGCATCAGATTGGATCCTTTTGCTTTGCTTCTGTTTTGGTTTGGATTTTGGATCGTCTATTGATCGAATTTTGTGGATGGAGGAGGATTCTGTGTATGTAAAAACCTTTTATCTAACAAGAATATATTATGTAAATCTCTCCAGGAGGTCGTCTTCTTCTTCTTCTTCTTCTTCTTCTTCTTATTCTTCTTCTTCCATGAATATCCTTTACTCCTGTTCTCCTGTTCTTCTGTTCATCTGTTTGAGTATGAATTTGAATTTGAGGTCGAGGTCTAGGTCTATGACCGAATACAAACTACAAACTACAAAATCCTCTAGTATCTAGTGTACATTGAACATTGAAAATACATTGTACAACCCAAAACCCAAAACCCACAATCTATATTTTATGTAAACATGCTGTAGATTGTAGCCTGTAAATTTGTGTGTACCTTTCATGATTGAACAATGTAAATCCCCAAAATGGTAGATTATTCAATACTTTCTCCAGTCCAAGTAGACTTCATCTTATACGCATCACGGGCCCAAAAGTAATATTATAAAACGTGTAGGCTGTAGACTGTAGAACTTAGAAGTAAAAGTACAGACTGGGGGGATATTTGTCAACAAAGATGTTGAGTCACGTGCTTGACAGCCAACTAAAGAGTCACTTATCCGACTCCGAATCTGGATAGATACGAATATGATACGCTGTGTAGAATAATTTAATAGATGGAGATGATACTTGACGACGCAGGATTTAGATTCAGATTCCGACTCCGATTCAGGTTCAGGTTCAGGCTCAGATTTTTTAGCAGTATTATTATTATTACTATTATTATTATTATTATGGTCCTGTATGATGGAATCATAATTCACCAAGTTTAGTTTGAGATGGCAGCCCAATACATTACACACTGTGGATTGTGGATTATGTAGAGTGAAATTGAAAGGTGATTTGAATGGAGATGATGGTTCATTTCTTGAAAATATTCACGTGTCCAAAATAAAATGACACTCAATCCCTTTTCACATTCTCCCAGGAGAATGTGAATCCTCAGCCTCAGCCTCAGTCTGGGTTATCTCACTCTTCAATATCAACATCAGCATCAGCATCAACATCAATTCCAAGTTCCAAGTTCAACTTGAGCTCGTACTTCTCGTACTTGTACTTGCATCCTTCAAGATTCCAAGTAGACATTCCATTTTTATGCATGCAGAAATCTCTCTCTCTTTCTTTGTGCTTCTATTTCTACTTTTACATGTACAATGTACAATGTATAATGTACATTTAGAATCTACATGTTTTGTGTGGAAAAGTGTCTTGAGTCTTGAAAACTCTTCAGCCTGTGCAATGAATGTAAATCTCTCATTGAAAATCCGAATAAAATCCAAACTCCAAAAGCCTACATCCCAAATCCGGAATCCTAAAGCATCTTAGATCTTAGATCTTAGTTATACAGTTTACATTCACTCTGCTTCCTTTTCCATTCAGCTTCTTTCTCTTGCTTTTCCTTTTCCATCTCAAATTCAAACTCAAGTCTGGATTCTGGATTTTTTTTCATACATGTTTACGCGCTGAATGTAAAATGTAAAATGTAGAGTGATGAAATGGAAAGATGTAAAGAGTCTTCTTTTACTATGCTTTGAGAAGATGGTGGAAAAGAGCATTTTGAGTGTTTTGAGTGTTTTGAATGCTTTGAATGTTCAGAGTGTTGACGTTGGTATTCGTATTGGTGTTGGTGTTGGTGAATGAATCGATAAGAGAAGATGAGTTTTGAAAGGTGCAAACTGCAAACCATGTGAAATGTACAATAAAATGTAAAATTATTCATCCTTCATTTTCCTCTGCAATATTCACCATTCAAAGGTCCCGCATTTTACTTTTCAGGACTGTGCCGTCAGATTATAAATGTTAAATATTTTACTCCATATACCTTCTTTTTTTGGGTATTAAAATCCATCTTCATTCCCCTTAAAAATTACTTAGGGTTTTCACTCTACACTTTTAAAAGCACTATTTTTCATGTTTATAAATGCACCAAAAACTAAAAACCAAAGCTTGAAAATGAAACGGAAAAACGAAACAGGTTTTGTAGCATTTTGGGATTTAAACAGAAAATTGATTTTCTAAGTGGGTTGCATTATTTGCCATTTGCCATTTACCATGTGTGCGTTCTCTTTGAACTATTTCAAATCTACAATGTACAGTGTACTCTGGACAAACATGGCGTAATAGAGCAGAAGTTCAAAGGTGCGAGGATGCGACTTGTAGCTCGTGGCTGCAGCAAGAGAAATTTCATAAAAGAAGTCTGATATTAAGAAGAAACGAAAGAAGTAAAGACTTTGGACTTTGGATTTTGGATTCCTTTTGATTAGTATTCAGAAGGTCACCCAAATGAACGGTTACATTGAGGCCACAATTCCGGATTCTGGATTTTGGATCCTGGGGAAATAATGAAAAGTTCTAGGGCAAAGAAACTAAAGAGAGAGAGAAAGATCACGTAGTTCCCTTTGGCACTTGGTTTTTGTCTTATAGTTGACTATTCGGCTGTTTGTCTACATTCTACATTCTGCAATCTGCAATCTACAGTCTAAAGTCTACATATTACACAGTTTTCTCTTCTCTTTGCTGTGCAAGTGACTTGAATTGCGTCTTTGTGTACTCTTGTTCATGTCCCGTCCCGTTTAGTCCGTTTTATAGATTAGACAAACAAGTAGTCGGGATCGTGATCCTCATGGTTTTGCAAAGGCAATGGTGAGAAAAATCACACCTGTGAACTCTCTTCTACTCTGTACTTTCTACTTTATTCTCACTATACTTTCTACTTTTTGCATATTTTCATAGATTACCTTCTCAAAACTAAAATATAAAATACATAGAATTCCAATCCCAGCTCAACCTTTTCCATATTCCTTTTACCATATTCTGAGTTCATGCCTTCGTAACCTGCTCAAAATTCCAATTCAAATTCAAAATGTATCCATAATATTTGATGTTTGGTTCAAAAGCTTACTGTTTTTCACACTGATGCAAGAATACGCAATGGAATTCAGCGGGTGGAAGAATTTTGAATATGTTGGGAGTTTGGAGTTGGAAGCCCTTTTCAAAGATTTCCCATCTCACATATCTTTTTTAAGTTCATGACACAGGGCACACAGGGCGTGAAGGATTTATTACCATAAAAAGATGAAGTATTATGATGCCCCTATGATTTTTCTCACACTTCTCAATTTACTTTGGAGCTTGGATGCAAACCGGATGAGAAGCATTTGCATATTCTATTCCGATTCCAATTCGAATTCGAATTCGAATCTTGGAATCTTAAGTTTCCAAAGCTTTTCAGGTATAAAATAGCAATACTTTCTGCACCTTCTCTTCCGTTAAAAATCATTCAGAGCTCTGAGTGAGGATGCATCAAAAACCCACATCCAAACCCCCAAAATTCAAACTCCAAAATGAAAAGCATCTTTTTCTTTACAAAATAATTCATGACATTTCTCATCCATAATTCATCCATAATAAAAAATACTTTGATAATATGCATAATGTATGATGTATGATGTATGATATATTTCCTGTTCTGTACTGTTTGAATGCACTTTAATGACATTTTGCCCCGGGAATTGATTTCACGAATGTAAAAGACAAGGTAAAAGATAGGAGACAACATTAAAGGATTTGAGCATTAAATATTAAATATTAAAGATGTAAAAAATTCGGGTTGCCCGTTGTCACACAAGTCCAAATATGGTCCGATCAATAATAAAATACAAAATACACAATGTCTCTAATCTAGCATTGTGTAAATAAGTGGACTGAAGAGAAGAGAAGAAGTGGAATGGAAACCCAGGGTCCAAAATCCATTTACAGTGAATAGAGCTTGTAGCTTGTAGTTTTTGAGATACATATATCTTTGTGTGGTTAGATGTTTCAATGTTCAGTGTAGCTTTCCTGTTTCCTATCTACTGTTTGGTGTCTAAGCAAGTGGATAAATGAATGAATGAATGAATAAATAAATAAATAAGGAAACATAAATATCTACAAATACAAATACAAATACTCGCACTGGCAATGGAATAAAATAGGAACGGCAATACATTGAGCCTAAAATACGGAGGTGGGTGACAGATAAGAAGAAAGTTGGAAGTTGGAGAAACTGTGCGTTGTTCTCTGTTCGTTGTTCAGAATTTCCCAAGTATTTACTATTTACTATTTACGATAGCTACATATGAATTTTCTTGTGCTGGTGTTTCTGTTTGTGTTTGTGTTTTCCTTTTCATTTCTTTGGTTTAGTTGGGTTTGGATCGGAATGGATTGGATTGGATGGAGATTAGTGTGTGAATGGGAGAATGAGAGAATTGTAGAATGAGACTGGAGGAGAGAATTCTAACGTAATCTCTCTCCGTATTCATTGCATCACTTGACAATCAAGACATTAACTTTGTTTTCTCATTCACTCACTCGGTCTCTGTATCTGTTTCTCTTTGGACCCTCTATCTTTTTCTTTTTCTTCTCCTTCTTCTTGTATAATCTACAGTGTACACATTTCAAAGGAAGATCCATCCATCTACTCCAGTACTCCAGTCTAGTGAATAGAGTATCCTGAAAATGTAGCTGTAAAGCATTTCTCTATTGATATCGCCATCACACTAATAACCTGTATTGTTTCGCCACGTCTCTTCTCAATACTCTCTACTCTGTTCTATTCTCTGTTCTCTCTGTTCTGTTGTGTGGGGCTGTTTTGGTCCTCATTCAAGTGCTGTGTAGATTGTGCCTTTTCTTCTCTTCTTGTCCTATCGGCTCGAGCTATTCAACATCAAGTATCTGCTATCTACGAGGAGCATTGAGAATTAAGCATTGAGCACAGAGTCTCTTTGGCCTTTTCTTGTGGTAGCATTTATTTCCTCTGATTCGGAGTCGGAGTCGGAATAGGAGTCAGTTGGATCTTACATCTTACAAGTGAACAGTGAACAGTGAACAAGTGCACAAGTGACAGCTCAGTGGAATATTTATGTTGCCATGTGCCAATTTTCACACTTGTTAGTTTGTGCTCACATTTATCTGGAAATTCTAGATATTCTGGAGCTTCTAGAATTTCTAGAATGTCTAGAGCTTCTAGAAAATCTATAATTTCCAGGTTATGCCAACTACCACAATCCACAAGAAATTACAATAATCCTGAATCTTCTGTCTTCTGTTTGACTCAACTTGGCTTCATTTTAAATATTTTTATAAATACTGTTCTCTGTTCATTCGTCGCCGTTTAATTTGCATCAGAGTAAAGCCAAAGCTAATGTAACCTCTAAATGCTGAAATGCTGAACTGCTGAATGTATAAGAGATTACTAATTAATTAAAGTGAGGTTGAGGGAAACGGAGGAGAGAAGAAAGGAAAAGGAGCTGTGACTGTGTGGCTGTGTGGCTGTGCGTCGTACAAGTACACAGAATCAGAATGAGAGGGGATAAAGGAAAGGCTGTGTCTGCGGTTTTTCCTATTTCCTATTTTGGACCTAGGATTTCAGTAGACAGTAGACGGAGGCAGAGGCAGGAGCAGTGGGATGGCGTATTAGAATTTAGAATTGAGAATGCAGATGAAAATGAGGATGAGGATGAGAATGGAATGAATTGTGATTTTGATTGATGAGTCTAGAATGTTAACTTTGTGAATTTTGGCTAAAGGCTTATCACTCCAAACTCTAGGCTCAAGAGAAAGAGAAAGAGAAAGAGAGAGATTCCATAATCTAAAATCTACAGTAGACTTTATACTTTGGATCTGAATGTGGATCTGGAGTCAACTTAAATACACAAATAAGGTTGGCCTATAAACCAGAATGAAAACCAAAAGGAAAAAGGAAAAAGGAAAACGAGGACAAAGAATAAATACACTTGAAATTCCTTTCACATTCATCGCATACTCCAGTTTTATAATGTGCTATTATCTATTATCTATAATATAATGTATTTTGTATCTTATGCAACATTTTCCAGTCCTCTGTTCCTCCTGTCACTGCCCTTTACTTTATTATTGACTGTAGACTATCGTTTATCGTTATAAACTTTCTTTGATGCTGGAAGGATAACCCGTGAGTTGTGGAAAAGTTAGCAGAGTCAATCTCAATCTTTTGTCTCTACTCGAGGCTTTAGGCTTCATTATAGTTAAAATCGAGGCTGTGAAACTGGAGAGAAAAGAGAATGCACTCTTTATCGGCAGACACGAGCTTTAGCTTTAGTTTTATCAATACCAGTATCAACATCAGTGGCATTGTATTATTATTGTAATGATCATTCATTAAACCTAAAGATAATCAATGTACAATGCACAGTGCACTTTGTGCATACTTTCTCTTCTATCTTTTGTTTTCACATCTATTGCAAATGCAAATGTCAAGTGTCAAGTGAGAGATTCTTTTCTTTTCCCATTACAGATTATTGATTATTAAATGGTGCAGCTTGCTGTTAAACTTTAAATCCTCTTGTCAATTTAAACTAAAAATAGAAAATTCTTTTAATAATATTCAAATGCAAAAAAATACAATGTGATTTATAGTGCAGAATCTGATGAAAAGGAGTAATAAAGAAGTTTAGAATTTTAAAGGAAAAGGAATCCAAATCTAAATCCGAATTCAGGTACTGGAATTTCCTAAAAAACCTACAAACTACGAACTACGAACCTTTGGAATTACAAAGTTTACACTTGCAAAAGATTCTCGATCCTCGATACAGTTCTGGATATGTAAAGTACACGGTATATTTTGTAGGTGCATTATATACTTTACAGTGATTCAATACAAGTACAATTTCACACAGAAACTCCGGGATTCTCTCTCTCAAATTCTCGCTGTTTGCTTCAACTCGTCCGAAACCTTCGACTGGAGACTCGAGAATCCAGACTCGAAACTCGACATTAGACATTCGACATTCGACATTCAACATAAACTTGCGATTTGCAACTTGAAGAGGAATTTGAATGCGAATTTGGATTCAAAATTTGAATTCCAAGGCACGTCCTCTCCTCTCAAGTGTACAAAGTACATTACATTACGCTACATAACTTAACAACATGCATAACAGACATCAGAATCTAAGCTCTAAACTCCAAATACAAATACAAACACAAACACAAACAAACGCACATACTCAATTTCCCCGTTAGATTCTCAATTCTCAATCTACAATTCTTAACCTCTCACTCGTCACTCTTCACTCTTCACGTCCACATTTCCATAAAACTACTGTCTCAAATTGATAGAGTCTCTGGAGTCTCAAGTCTTCTGTCTGAAGAACAAAGATTCAAAGAAGGAAAGATGAGCGATCAGTTCAGTTTTCAGTTTTTCAAAGTTTAAAGTTTAAAGTTCAAAGTTCAAGGACAATCGGCAGTCTATTATTGTTAATTTTAGTTGTACAACTGTAAACTGTACAAAATACGGATATAATTTTTTATTAAAGCTATTAATTATTATTATTTCTTTTTCTAAAACCTATAAATCTTTTGATGAAAAGATTGAGAATAAAGCTTCAAACTTGAAACAAAAATAAAAATTACAACATGGAACACTAGTTAAGTAGTTAAATTTAAATAGATAATTTTCATGCACATTTTCCATGCTTTAAGAAGAAACTCCTTGGTGATTGGAAGATAAAAGTACAAGAAAAAGGGATAGAAAAGTAAAAGTATTTCATTGAATGTCGTGGCATGTTTTTGGATTTGGGACAAAGGTGAGATTGGGCTTGCAAGTGTAGAGTGTAGAGTGTTGAAAGTTGAGTATCTACGATTTGTGTCTGTTCAATTCGGGTGCTTGTACTTGCTAAAAGTGAGGAGAGTTGGCGTAACGTTATGTTATGTATTTGAGTATTTTGGTATTTCGTGGCCGTCAGTGAGGCCGTATCTTATGCACGTGAGTATGTGTACACTGTACAGCCTAAAGTTCCGCGCTGCCTCCTGTTCCTCATTCGTTTACCCCAGGAGCTGAGCTGAGAGGAAAACTCATACAGCGAGAAAGAGAGAGAAAGAGAGAAAGAGTGAGAAGCAAAAGGCTCAACACAACTCAGAACCTTTCTTCGCAGTTCAGCTCAGTTGCGTTGAGTTTGCCTCAGTTCATGTTCAGATGTAGAAGTGACAGAATGTGCTTGTGCTCCTGACTACGTCCTTCATTTATCCATACATTTACAACACACTCACACTCGTTGTAGTTCTGTGCGTTGTTCAACACAGCGTAACATAAAACACAACTAATACAAGCCCTCCTTTTGGATTTGTAATCTTATCTATGCAATTGAAAAATCAACAGTAACAGCAACATCGACAAAGTATCGGCCTACCGGATTTTCCCTCTTCGTGTTTTGTGCTACGTGCCCCGTCTTAATTTTCAACCCCAGTGAAAGTAAAAGTGTACATTTTTATAAAAAGGGCTGTAAAAAAAGTAAAGTAAAAACCATAGTAATTGGAAGTTTGTAGGTAAAAAGTGAGCATTAATTTTACTTGTGACGATTATTTTTAAAAATAAGGTGTACATTTTTCTTTGTGTGAATTCATAAAAATTGGTATTAAAGTGATATTAATTTAATAGGTATTAAAAATCCTGGATTATTGTTTTCTGATAATTCTGATTCATAATTCAGTAACTGGTAATAACTGGTATTTTTGATAAAAGAAGGATTTGAAAAGGCACAAAAGAGAAAAGATAAAAGAACAAAAACAAAGACAAAAACAAGGACAAAAGAAAAGGGGTGGACAAAACTTTATCTCCCTTCGCCATTCTTCATTCAACGAGGCCAGATTCAAATTTCAAATTATAAATGTACAAATGTGAGGATTCTCACTAGAGTGAAAGTTTAAATTCTATAAATTCTATCAATTCTCTGTGTTTGTTTAAATCCCTCACGTCCCACATCCCACATCCCACGTCTCATACACAGAAATAATAATAACAATCAAAACATGAATGACAAAGTGGACTGTTGATTCATCTAATTTATTCATGAGAGTTCAGTGAAAGTGAGTTGGTGCGAGGATTCAGGGGATCTGTGAGAATTGTGCTAAAGCTTGTTATTTCAATTTCAATCCGCAGTCACAACAATCAAACAATCAAAAATTAAAAGTGAAGAGTCAAGAGTGAAGAGTCAAAGGTTGTAAAAAGAGTGTGTATTTTGTATTTTGTGTTTTGATTAGGTGTGATTCAAATTAAAGTCCCAGTCCTCAGGTTAATAAAATAGTAAAAACAAAAAGAAGGAGAAACCAACAATCACGATTACAATTACAAAGGAAAAGCAAAAGCAAAAGCAACAGTAGGAGCATTCAAATTTTCATTGTCATTGTGTTTGTTGAGTGAAAAGTGAAAATATCCAGTGAGAATTGTGTACATTGTGAATTGTGTAGAATAAATTCGCATTCAAATTTGGACTGGTGATTGAAATGAAAAGTGTCCACACATAAATATCAGTATTTACACATTACACATGGAATTTTGTTGGATCAAACAGAAAACAGAAAGGTCCGTTTCGAGGAGAATGTGAAAGAAAGAAAGACAGAAAGGGGAGAATATTAGCAGAGTCCATCATATTGATCTTTGATCTGAATACCCTCGCTCTTTCGCCCTCTTTCCTCTTTTTAGAAACTCCTCTTCACTCATCCTCCTCAGTTAAGGACTCGGTTGAAAGGAAATTTAATTAATTAATTTAACCTCGGCTGTAGACTGTAGACTGTGGACTGTGAATTCTGAATAGTGAATGGTGAATGGAAATGGAAACTTGACTATCTTTATCATCATTAAAAACCACAGGGAACTGCAACTCCAGAGACAAGAGAATAGAATGATACATGATACATCAGCAGCATCCTCATTGTGAACAAAAACCATTGAAAATTGAAAATTAAAACAACTTTTCCCATTCACTCCACTTTTCACTATTCAATCCTCAATTATTTCAAAGGCGGATCCTCCTGCATTTCTATTTCAGCTTCAGTTCCTCTCCCGGATTTCTCATTATCTCAGTATCTGAGTATTTTAATACTGATTCTGATTCTGAAAGGGTAAAGAGAAAGCTACTATTTTAAACACTGTTAAAATAAAAAGTGAAGTGATGCAACTAAATTCAATTTGAAAATTCAGGTTTCAGACTTTCACCCTTTTCAAGTTTCAAATTTCAAGCTTCAAGTTTCAAGCTTCAAGAGACTAGAATTTTTTTTCAGTGCAGGGTCAAAATTTCACATCTATCTTTTGGTGAGTTATTTTGACTACAATACTTCAATTTTTCCAGCTCATCTTTCTTTTGTGTTTATCTATTATTTTTCTTTTCTGTGTTGGTTGTGACCAGTCAAATGTCTTTGTTTTTATCGTTTGTGGGTGTAAACATTTTTAAACATTTTTCAACTAACCAAAGTAATTATTACTAGGAAAATTGTTTGTTACTACAAATACTACGATTCTGCGATGTCCAACGTTTGGTGGGGATTAGGACTCATTTTCGTTTAGCATAGATTGATAAAAGCACAGAGTTGAAACTGAAACTGAAATTGGAGTTGAGAGTTGAGCTTGGAGAGGCTCTTGTTGAAAGTTGATGGTTGAAAGTATTGTGGATAAATAGAAAATCCAAAATACAAAATCCGAAATAGAAAACACTGAACTGGTTTCCTCAAATTTTGAATTTCGAACAGCAGCAGTGTAGCAGTTCAACTCTTTGTTATTTATTACACACTACACACTACAAACTACAATCTACTCACGTTGATACAAATATTTATTCAGCGCGAGTTCATGGAATTTA
Source organism: Sminthurinus signatus (assembly GCA_019776565.1). Lineage (NCBI taxonomy): Eukaryota > Metazoa > Arthropoda > Collembola > Symphypleona > Katiannidae > Sminthurinus > Sminthurinus signatus. Next base: position 11,643 of record JABASP010000984.1, on the reverse strand, counting down.
CTTTACGGATTCACTAACTTCTTTTGTGGTCTGCTGTACTTTTCAAATGGTTCAGTTCAGTTTTTGCTCCGTTTAGTTTGATGCGTACTCAATACTCAATCCTCAATCCTCAAAGTTTCTCGTTCTCTCGTTCACTCATTCCCTCGTTCGCAACTCGAGACCTCAGTAACATGAGTTGTTATTTATTTAATCCTAATTCCACTTAATCCAATCTCCAAACCATTCCATTCAAAATCCACACACGAAAACACACAAAACATCCCAAATTGCCTAGATTCTACATTCTACATTTTAGATACACTTTTTAAAGTGGATGCGTTTAATTTCTATTGGTAATTCGTAATTCGTAATCTGTAGTTAAGGTAGTTGGATTTACAAGTAAATTTGAAATATTTGTGAAACAAGTTTCAATTGATTTTGATACAGGTATTTTGCGTAATTTTAAATGTGTGTAGACTTTAGACTTTGGAGTTTGGAGTTTATTCACATTCAAATTCAGTTCTGATATTAATTATTATTCCTCGTCGTTATTAATATTTGGATTTCTACTGGAAATTTTCTCATTTGTTTCAGGTTTGGGGTTTGCAGGTATTCAATTTTCAATATTGAGTTTTCAGTAGTTTACTGGGTTATTTTAGTTTCAGGTGTTTCAGATGTGGTTTATCATTATTATTCTCCTATTTTCAAGGTTTATTGATTACATTTCATGTTCAGTTCCGTGTACTGCGTGCCCTATACTTTACTCATATACTTTGTACTTTGTACATGTAGAAATATAATTAAAATCCAAGTGGAATTGAAATAGAATTGAAAGCTGAAACAGAAACAGAAACAGGCGATTTTCCACAGTGTACAAAACTAGAGTTTCTGAACGAAAACGAATTCGAATTCGAGTTGTAAAGGATTTAACGTGTGCGGTTTTCATCAGGAGTTGGAAAAAGTTGGATTCCCTTCTTTTTCTTCTGTTCCTTCTTGTTCCAGTTTTCTGGTGTATTTTTTACGTGTACTTTGTTTTTCGTATTTTGTATTTTGTATTTGTGTTTGTATTTGTATTTCTTTTAGTATTTGCTTCTGTGTTGTTGTGGAGAAGAAGAAGAAGAAGACACCGGCTCCTGGTTAATATTTCTCTTCACGTAGAAGAATAATCTTGGCGTGAGTAAACAGACGGAGACGAAGAGAGAAGAGAGAAAAGGCCGGAGTGAAAGCCCCACTGTCTGCTCCGGCTTGTAATATGATAGTAATGGGGTTGTTATACTCGGATTTAGCCGGTATTTTCTCCAAAGAATCCTCAATCATTCCACACTCCACAACTAGAGAAAAGCACAAGTAGAGAAGTAGAGAACAGAGAAACCAGACAAGTTCCAGTTCTTTTCCCCATTCTCTTTCTCTCCTTTCTTTTTCTTGGTCTGGTCTGGTTTGGTTGATACCTTCTCATCTATTATTATGTCGTATTAGAGAAACGGAGAAGGAGAAATAGTACTATACATTATACATGATACATATTATATAATGGGCCTCCATTTCATACTCACTCCTCCAGTCCGTCTCGCTAACAAATTCCCTCTCTTTCTCTCTTTCTCTCCTTAACCTTCACAACCATCTTTTTCCTTTCTCTTTCTTTCTATATAGCTTTATTCAAAGCTCAAGTCTCCAACATTTCCACCTTTCTCGTAGTATTTTCCTAGATAGTCGCCTTCTTCTTCGCCTTGGTCTTTGCATTTGTATTAGTATTAGTATTCCCTTTGCTGTGGTTCCGAGTTCCGAGTTCCAAGTTCAGCTCAGTTCAACTTAAACTTAAACTTAAACTTTAACTTTGAACAGTGAACAGTGAACAGTGAACAGCCTTTTCCTTCTTGTTCCTAGTTTTACTCAACAAACCACAAGAAAGGTAGAAAGAAAGAGAAAGTCTGGTCTGAAACTAGCAGTAAAATAAAGTATATAGCTAAATCATCATCATAATACAAGTACGAATAAGAATAAGAATGCCGAGTCTAAATGCAGAATGTAACCTGGCTTTTCTGCTTCCGCGTAGCCGGACTAACTAATCGCAGGCGTAACCTCAATATCCTTTTTATATCATGTTATTATGTAATGTTACGAGAGAGATGATACACGGAACACGGGACATGGAAGACGACGGTGTGGGATGGATGTTTTCTGCAAGGCTCTTTTGCTGGCTCTGGTAAATTCCTGGTAATCATTTGAGGAGATCTCTTGTATTTGTATTTGTAGATAGATAAGTCGGCGGGTGGAGAACCTGGAGAAACTGGAGAATGGAGAATGGAGACGAGAGAAGATTACAAGTTACAACTTCCATCAAGCTCAACTCAAAACTGTGTAGAGTGTACAGGAACAAATAAGGCAAGAACAGGAATAAGAGAAAGAGAAAGAGAAAGATCAAGAGCATGTAGAAGAAGGAGCGCGTACTTAACTTTAACTTAACGGGGATTCGGCTTGAGCTGGAGCATAAAATTGATATATTATTGTCAGTGGTAAACTCTGTATTTTGTGCTCTGTACTCTGCACTTTGTACTTTGTACTTTGGATAAACTTGAAACGTAAAATTATAAGGCGTAAGTCTCCGTCCTTCTCTTCGTCTTGATCTTTGTGTGTGCTTGTTATTGTAGTTGTACTTGTAACTTGTAGTTGCTAAGTACAGAGATATTTCTGAGTTCTGAGTTTCTGAGTTTTGAGGCTAAGGTTTTACATTGTACATTGTACATTGGACAGAGTTGAGTTGAGCTGAGCTGAGCTGAGGTGAACTCTCATCTCATATCTATTACGTGTTATGTATGTGCCCATTACATTATATTATATTATATGATATTTCACGACTCTTTCTCTTCTTTCTCCCTCTCTTCTTCATCTTTTACATTAATAGAGAGATTACATAAAGTACGGAGCATTATACGGACTACAGCGTACAAACTACGGACATGGATACATATTTTCACGGTGGAGGTAGGCAGCAAAACACTGAACATTGTATATTGTATAGTGTAGAACGTAGAATGTGGATGGAACATTGAACGTTGGGAGAAGGGAGCAGAGCGGAGAAGAGAAGAAGAGAAAAAGATTTATCATAACCTTCCCTTGTCGTTCCCAACTAGAGGAAAGGAGTATCTGTGTCATTTCATACTTTATACTTTATACACATTTCTTTTTATATAGGCTTCTGTATTCTGTATTTTGTATTCTGTTGTATTGTGCTGTGTTGTGCATAATAATCTTGTAGCAAAAAGATTGTCATGGAGTATCATACAAGTTACATGTACATTGTGCATATGTATAGCCTAGTTTCAGATGGTGGTTGAAGATGCAGAGTAGACGTATGATGTATGATGAACAGGGAAAAGAATACAGCCTACAGCCAACAGAGTACAGGATAGAGCTCGAGTTTGGAGTTTGGAGTTTGGAGTTGGTTATTCAGTGAGGGAAATGAGCTAGGGAAAAGAGGTAACATTGAAAAATTTTCCCTTCCTTTCCACTACATGAAACTCATGTGTCATGTCCCATGTCCTCTTTGAATAAGCGGAGGAATAGGAGATGAAGAGATGAAAAGGGAAGAGCAGAGAGAGAGAGAGAGAGTAGCTTCTCTTTTTTCTACACTATATATATTTGTATTATACATGAATATAGGACGAACCAGGAGTCCGATTTATCACGGGAAATATAATACGAGCATGAAAATGGCAAATAAAATACTCACTTGAAGCTTCAAGCTCCAAACTCTCAACTCAAAACTACAAACTACAAATTCCAAACTCGGAGCTCGGAGCAGTTAACAGTTAATACAGAGAATAGTGAAGAGTGCATAGTGAATTTCAACGAAAATATGGATGTAACTTGAGGATGATTTTCATATTGTATTATGTATTTTATACTGTTTTGTATAATAATACAGCAAGAAGAGGAAAAAGAAGGATAGCGATAAAAGTAATATCTGTAGTAAAACTCCAACAGGACAGAGATTCAATATTTCCTGTACATTATACACACACGAAAACGCAGTCACAATCTATTCTAGATTCTGTGTTTTCTCAAGTAGGTGGAAAAATAAGCATAGAAAAAGAAGTAAAATATGAGTTGATATCTGTTAATATTTAGGTTTTTAGATTTCAATATTATTTAAAGGTGTAAATGAAAAATAACGATGAAAAAATCCCTGGTCATTTCAATAGTTTGGAATTTTAGGATTTTTCCAAGTCTTCAAATTTTCACCGTCTGCCGATTGCCGATCGCCGGTTGCCTCTAAACTTAAAGTAAAGTTTTCTATTCATCTTTAATAATAATGAAATCAAATGAAAGATGAAAGATCAAGATCAATATTAATATCAATATCAATAGCAAATGAAATGCTACAGAAAGCTTCAAGATTCATGTAGGAGTTTTATTAGGAAGACAACAGAGTTTGATTGTTTGTCCTGTCAGCATTTTCCAAATCCAAGTCCAGCTCCAAGTCCCAATCTTCAACTCCAACTGTATTCAAGATCCACGTTGAACGTTGAGAGCGGAATAAGCAACCGAGCAACCGAGTTGCAAAAAAAATAGGCTCGTAAAACAATTTTATGAGGAATGGAACGAGACCCATGAAGAAAAAACATGAACATGTTTCATATCTTTTGTCTATTGTTTTCTTCCTTTTGTAATTTTGTACGATGTTCTCTACTCAAGTTCCAGCTCCAGTTCCAATGCCAGCTCCAGTCCGTGGAAAATGAAAGTCAGAAAAAACCTTCTGTGTTCTTTGCCTTTTCTTTTTTTTCACTCTATCTTTCTATTTTTCCGGATGTGAGTTGGCGTGCGAGTGGGAGTGTGACTTCCCCCGAGGACTCACTTTGCTTTTCCCACACTCCTCTTTCCGTCCAACGTCCGCCGTCCGATGTCCAGTGTCCAGTGTCCGACCGAGTAGCTGATTTTTTTTCACAAACAATCCCACAATCCACATCCACAAGGTTGACGGCTGACGGCACTTCCAACGTTGAGTGTTGATTGTTGATATTGAATCTATTTTTATATCTTCGATTTTTCCCTCGGCTGTTTTCTACTTTCTTCTTTGTTTGACCACTTTTCTCAAGGCTCAAGGCTCAAGTTGCAAGATGTCTGGAATTTCCGAGCATATCCACAATCTACAATACTTTCTGCATTCCATGTTCCACATACTTATATAACTTTTGCGTACTACTGACAAAATTGTAGCAGAACTGGTCAACTGTCTACTGTGAAAAGTTCCATCAGAAACAGACAAAACTAGAGCAAAAGACTAGAGGAAAAAAGGCAGTCGAAAGTCAGACGATATAAAAAAAATACCTTTGTTTTTTTCAGGCTCTGCCTTCGGTACATTCAGATATTTGTATTTGTCGCAAGTTACATTTTTTGTGGATCAATTTTTACTTGTAGTTGTACAACAGTAAAATAAGAACGCACACGCACATTTTCTAGATACGTAGAACAAAAGGATTCAATTTCCACCACGTTCTAGAAAAATGGGACAAACGAGAAACGTACAATAGTCTGCAATTTTATTACAAGTCAATGAAATGATATGATAAAACAGGGAAATCATGAGCAAAAAAATAAAAGAAAAAAAGCTTCATTTTTATCTTTCTCATCTAGAAAACTAGAAAAAAATGAGGTCGGAGATTTTATTTGTATTCACGGATGGAAATTCAAACAATTCATTTTTAGATGAAAATTGTGATTACAGATATTTTTTACAAGGTTCCAATTCCAATTTTCCAAATGCTGAATTCGGAATTCTGGATTTTGAATGTTGGACCAAAATTAGACCGCAGTGCATTTACTCCATCCGTCCTCATGAAGTGAAATGACATGAAATGAAATGATACTTTTTGATCCTTTTAACAGAAAGTGAAAATTGTGAAAGTATTATTTGTTCGACTGGAACTGAAACGGGAGCTGGTCGTTGGGAAAATGACACACATAACTTGAATATTGAATATGCAATAATAATAATATTATGTATAATAATCAGTGCTGGATGCTCGATATTAAACCTCTAGATTCTACATGAAAAAATCACACATATACGACGAGTTCCGTCAACTCACCATTAGACATTAGACATGAGACATTAGATTCCGATTCCAAAGTCAAAGCCGAATCGAGTTGAGTTGACTTGACTTGACTTGAATCGAGGCGATTCGACGACGGCAAAAAAAAGTGGAGAAAATCAAACTGAAATGTGTGTAATGCGTTTGATTCCCTTATTTTTCTGTTCATTTCTTTCTGGAGCGGAAATGATCATCAATGAAATGACATGAGCCTATGCTACGACTTACGACTCGTATTATCATTACTATTACTATTATCATCATCATTCCTACATATTGGCCTCAATTTTTACTAAAAGGGAAAAACTCATATTGTACTCCGAGTGATGTGAGATGTGAGTACTTGACTCGACTTTACTTTACTTTTCTTGACTTTACTTTTCTTGGGCATTGAACGCTGGACTTTTTTGTCTGTCTTTAACCTCCTTTTTTCCACTATATTTTATTCCTTTCAATAATACTAAGTTGCACCTGTCCAGAATTCTATTCATGTCTCGAATGTCGAACGTTGAACGTCGAATGTCGAATGTAGAATCTCGAATGTAGAGTCCCGTTCCTGTTCACTTCTTTCATTTTGCTCTGCATCTTTCTTTCTTGCTTTCTTTCTTTCTTTCTTTCTTTCTTTTCACAGGCACGAGTTTTATTTCCTCCGTTTTTATAAGAGAGTAAAAGTGTAATCAGCATCAACATCAACACACTGCGATTTCAATCCCACTTTTCCCATTACATTTCCACAGCCTACAACATCAACTTACATCAAGTTACATCAAGAACGTACGTTTCTCATGTGCAGATATGAAATAGTTTCTGCTTGTGTTTGTGGATGTGGGCAATATCAAAAAACTTGACGTTGGTTTTCTCCGTTCTCCGTTCGCCATTCTCAAGTGCTGTAAAGGGTAAAGGGGAGTCACAAAACCAGGAGCAGAATCCAGATCCAGATCCAAATCAACACTCGCGTCCAACGTCCAACATCAAATACCAAACATGACGTGCAGATTGTAGACTGTAGATGTATTGCAAAAAGTATTCGAGTTGAGAAGAGAAAATAGAAAAGTGATGCAGTTTTCTTTCGCCTGCATGAAACAACCAAGTGTGTTTTGTATTACGTGGATCGCAGATTGCAGATTGTAAAAGGCAAAAGAAGGCAAAAGGCAGTACGTCGTACTTATTTTTGTCCCAGTTTCCAATCCACATTCTACTTCTGCTCCTGAAGTTGGCGTTTGGATGTGTGGATGTGTGGATGTGTGGCTGTTTGGCTGTTTGAAATGTTGCGTAAGGCCTGCATTTCAGCACCGTTGTAAACTCAGGATATTCCGGGTGTTACGATATTTTAGTAGTTTCAGTTCCAGTTTGTAGAATGGAGCAGTTGGAAAAAGCGGTGCATATCTCAATCAATGGGAATGGTGTGGATTTGCAGCTGAGAACAGAGAGCGGAGAACGGAGAACGGAAATTGTACACTATAGAATTTGGAAGTGACCATGAGAAGCTCTTTTATATTTTATATTTTATACTTGATACACAATATAAAATACAGTACACAACTCGAGGACTGTACAAATGTACGAATGTAGAAATGTACAACTTTTGAGCCGTAAAAGACCACCGGGGCCATAAACTTGAATTGACTCACTTTTGCTCCTCAGCTCGGTGCAACCAACGACCAACGACTAAGGAAAAACAGCCAACAACCAAACAGTAAAGAGTAAACAGTAGAGAGTAAAGAGAAAAGGAGTAAAATCTTTCCCTTTCTCCACAGCATCTTTGTCTCCATCAGTCAATCGTTTGTCTTTATTTAGACCAAACTATCTGTACAATTTTCACATCTCTCGAGACTCTAGACTCTAGATTCTCAACTCTACTGTAGGATGTAGACTTGAGATAAAGACAGAGAAAGAGACGGAAATGCGAAAGAGAAGATGAAAGTAAATATCGCAGCCCAAAACAATAGAATAGAAAACAGAGGAATTTATTTATTACACTGCGTGAAATGATAAGCCGTACATTTCCTGGAATAAACAGTAAACAATAAACAGTTGTACTTTTATTTTTATAGATGGGCGATTGACCAAATCTCAAATCGTCACCCATTCCCTGAATTTTCAACAGATATCTGAAAAGTTATGACCATTTGTGCATTTGTGATGTACATTGTCCATAATACGCATCCACTTGTAACTTGATTTAATTTCCTTTAACTTTGATACTTTTGATATTTGATAATTGTAATTTGCTTTGTTCCCAAACCGCAGTAAATTCTGCACTCTGCACCATCTTCATTAGCTTGACTGTTTACTGTTTATTTCTCATGACATGTGAATAAAAACGTATGAGTTCATTTACACTCGGTGACTTCATATTTTCATCCTTTTCATCTCTCCACTTTTTACACTTTGGAACTTTTGGAGCTTGTGGAATTTATATGAGAATGTGCTCATTCCTCATTCCTCTCAGACATCAAACACAAAATATTAATGTTCAACAGATTTATTGATGCACCATGTTCAATGCTGAATGTTCATGTTCATCTTCATGTTTGTCCGGGTCATGCAACCGGATATTTAATTTTAAAGCTTCCAGTTTCCAGTCTCTAAAAGAAGCCCAATTTGAATGCAGATCCCACATCACACGCTCCACCAACCACCAACCGCCAACATTCCGTCCACGTGGCAAACCAAATGTACATTTTTCAAACAGCCCACACACAAAAATTCAACATGCAGATTCATTTCCATCTAAAATACGAGTAATGGACTCTGAACTCTTTACAGTTAATTTTCAAATGTCAAATAGTATCCTAAACTGCTAATTAATAATCACACATCCAACTGAAAGAAAGATTGGTGATTGATGATGTTGGGATGATAAAAAAATTTTAAATTACCTTTTATGCTCATGATATTGATGACAGCTGTTTTATCTGTACAAAAACAAGAGGAGGGCAAATTGACAGTGGGGCAAAAAACAAAAACAACCGAGAAATTGAGAGGGGGAGATGCAAAAATTCAAATTCAAATCACGTTTAATTAATAAAGGACAGTGACTTGTACTTTTTACAATGTACAAAAGATAATACCTACAAATTTCCATTGCCCGTCGCTTGTCGCTTGTTGTGTGTTTGTCTCATGTTGTTTGACGTCCCTCTGCAGAGTCACGCTTATATTCAAATTGATATTCATTAGCTCATTTATCTCCTTTTTTCTTTCATTTCCTCCAAATCTTTTATCAAAAATACTTGCTTTTACTTGTATATTTCGTTCCTGTTGATTTAGTTTTAAATTTTAAAGGTTAGTGGCAAACAAGACACAAGTAGACAAGTTTGTCAAAAATTTCCGGTGAGTCATCCCTTTTTGATTTTCAGTTGATTTCAGTGGTGATTTCAAGTAACGAAGTGAGTTTAGAAAATTCAGAATTCAAAATTCAAAATCCAGCAGAGCGGTTGAAACTTTCATAAAAATACACAGGAAAGTATTTTACTTTCTACAGCTGATTGTGAATGAACACAGATCAAAAGGGGACTGATATAATTAATTGTAAAGTTTCCAGTGATGACGTTTTGTACGATATTTTGTATTTTGTATTTTGTAGCGTCGTGTGTCGTGTGTTGTGTTGTGTTTTGTTGTGTTGTGCTGGTGTGTGATATCAAATGACAAATGACAGGAATATGTAGAGCGTTATCTCTAATGTAATTAAATAGACGGGGAGTTTTCAATTCAACCCAGCTCAATTCTCAATTCATTTCATAATGGATGACAAAGGAGAAACTATGCTCCATGTTCTATGTTTTATGCACCATGAATTGTACAAGTAGAATGTAGAATGTAGAAAGGACAAAGGAGTAAAAGAGTTGTTTGGATCAAATGGAAATACATAAATGGAAAGAAGAGAGAAGTACACAAAACACAATGCACAATACACAAAAAAGAAAGGGCAAAAAGAACTGAGAACTGAGAAAGAAATAGAGAAATAAAGATGAAATAAAATAATGATGAATGAATGAAATAAGCGGAGAAGAGGAAAGTACAATAATAAACAAGAGGAATTTCATGTCTTTATTCTTTGTCGCTGCGTTGCCATTGCCATTCCTGTTCTCTGGTATTCTTTTCTGTATTGTATTTTGTACAATACAGAATACAGAATACAGAAAATGCAGTCTCCTTGCATGTTGAATGCTGAATGCTCCGCTGTTTACTATTCGACTATTCGGCAGAATGCTATTTCACGTTCCGTGCTCAATTTATGTTGTAGATAAAGTTGTACTCGTACTCGTAGTTCTAGTTGTAGTTGCATCTCACTCTAATATTTAATAAACTCATGAATGTCTCAGCCCATGAAATGAAAGAAAATGAAAGGAAAAGGAGAAAAGAAGAAGAGGAGAAAAGAGCAGAACATGAGAAAGAGGAGAAAAGCAACTCTTTATTTTTCCTCAAATAAGACGCGTGTACATAATCCAATTTCTTAAGAAAAAAAGAAGAGGAAAAGCAAAGAAAAGAAGCTCTACTTCATTTGTACTTTTGTACTTTGTACAGTTCTGCATTCTACACGTTTCTTTCTTGTGCGTGGGATTCAAGATTTTACTTTCTCTGTCTGAGTCTCTGTGTAAAAGTGAGAGAAAAAGAGAGAGTCAAATGAAATGCTCGCACCTCGTTTGTAATTCTTCTTATTTAGTTTGTTCCTCTGTCTTTAGATTTAGAGTGTAGTGTGTAGATTGTAGATAGTTTGTACTTTGTACTTTGTACATTGTACTTGTTGTATTATTCTGCGAATTGCTTTGACAGAATGAGGAACAAAAGAAGATTCTTTCTTTACATTCTGCCGCTCAGTCTCACTCTCAACTCTCAACTCAACTCAAGTCAACGCAACACAACGCAACGGCTTGCTGCGCCAGCTTAATGAAACTTCTCCTCTTTTTTAAGACTTTTTGCCTTGACTACAATCTCAAATCTAAAATCTCAAATCTACAGAATACAAAAACACAATGCAGGATTCAGACTGCATCCGACAATGTAAAATGTACAAAAAGTGCTAAGACAGAGCAAAAAAAATAAAGGAGTTTTATTTCAGCTTCCAGTTCCCAGTTTCCAGTGCGTGTAAAATCTAAATCTAAATTTTATAGGAACGCACGTGTGTAAAATTTAAATTCTTTTCCAAGAATTTTCATTTCACCGTTTTCCAGTTTCCAGTACTATTCAAATCTAGAATTTAGAATCTAGAATCTAGATTCAAATTCAAAACCAGCTGCAGCTCCTTTTCTTTTACCTTTCTTTTGTTTAAAATCTACATAATCCTTCCTCTGTTCTTCTGTTTAGCTTAGCTTTTCTCGAGTGGGAATATGAAGAAAGAAGAAAGAGAGAATCACCATGTCGGGAATTTCCAGGACTTTCCCAGTGGTTTGACTTGGGTTTTAATCAAGGATTTCTGGGATCTAGAATGTAGAATCTAGAATCTAGACTATGCTTTTTAGGAAGCGAAGCTGACTATTGAAATACTCGTGTCCGTCCGTCCGTCCGTCCGTCCGTCCGTCCGTCCGTCCGTCCGTCCGTCCGTCTGTGCACAATATGTATATTACATGCA
>JABASP010000983.1:0-36460 GCA_019776565.1 Sminthurinus signatus | reverse complement strand
TAAGCCATTTATCTCGTCATTTTAAGCGATTTTTGAGACCCCCTGAGAGTGGCAGGATTACTATAGGAATTCAATTCCTAAAAATGAACAAGGTTGAATCATAACATGTAAAATTACTTTGTGTTGGACATTGGATTGGACTTTCATATTATTATTAACCACCAGTCAAAAAGTGTATTTTTCACACACTTTTAAACAGACACCATTGAAATGCAAAGTATGAACCTTGGACATTGAACATTGGACATGAATGGACAACGGACAACAGACACTTTTGTACCTGTAAATCCTTTTGGAGATAAAAACACAACATAGTACATAGTACAAATAAAGTTGTGACTCAGACCTTCTGTAGACAAATTTGTATCATGTATCGTATATCGTGTAGCTGTCTAACGCCTAACAAAACTGGGAAAGTGGAGGAAATGACAGAGAAAAAAGGACAAAAAATTAGAACATGTTTCTTTTAGACAGAAAGGAAAAGACGGCTCAAATTTCCAAACATTGAGATTTCTTGAATGAAAATAAAAAAATAGAAAGGGTTATCATTTGCTCGACACTCGGTTATCAATTATCAACAGTTGACTATGGTTTTAAGTATCAGTATAAGTATAAGTTTTAGATGATATCATATGTAAGAGCAGCATATAGATAGAAAGATAGACGTCTTGTTTGTTGGCAGTGTTGTTTTATTTTTCAAGTGTAAAATTAGAATTAGATTTCAAAAGATTTTAATTGTACTAAACTTTTGTCTCGGAATTTATTACAGAATTTTGTCACTAGTAACAAAAAGACAGGAAATTCTGTCTCCAGTCTACAGTGGAGTCTTGTGTTGTGTAAATGAGCAGGGATTTTATCTTGCGTTTTGTACGGTCGATTTGAATTTCTAACACCTCTGAAATCTAATACCTAATCATCTCACCTTTCACCCTTCACCTTTTAAAGCATAAGATTTCCTCTTTGTTATTATTATACAAAAAATAGTACAAGAAAAACATGCAAGTTTCTATTTTTTTCAAATTGTCCCTCTTTTCATGAATTAAAATTATTAGAAGGTATTTTTCATGTCGTGTAAACGTAAACCATAAGTGATTAAAAGTGGAGCCTCAAAATTCCAAATTCATTCATAGAAAATGCAATAATGTTTATCTTTAAACCCTTTCGTTAGATATTCGTGGAATAAAAAATAAACATTATTCCAACTAAGATAAAAGCTGGAGCTTTTATAAATGGTTTTTATCTTTTCAAATATTTCCAGTTTTCAACGTTCAAGGTGGAACGCACTTAATGTGTAAATCTATATGTAGGAAACTTTGCTCACCCTCATTTTTATACATATACAATGTAGATTCATGTATTTTGATATTGACATTGGCATTGACATTTGAAAGTTGTACTTCAAGTTTGTATCCAAAGAACAAGAAATATCGGAGTAGATTATACCTTAAATGCAAATGGATCCCGACTCCAAGTACAATGTACAATGTACACAGTATTTCGAGCTGTCTGGAATTCAGGATCTGGAGTTTCTGGGGTTTGTTCTTGTTCTCACCTCAAGTTGCATTGTTCATCGTTCAGGGTTGATGGCTCCGTGTTGACGGAAATGGAGGGAAAGCACAAACCTACGCGTAAGGAAGGAGACAGTTTTGATGGCAAGTTTCAATGACGTAAAATCAATACATGCTGAATATGAAGGAAAGTTTCTTTTCCCCGTTTCCCCGCTTCCCCGTTCACAATGCGACACAGGGAAAATTCTCCCCCCAAATCTTTACTTTTTATTATTGTCACAAAAGAAAAACAAGTAAAAGTAGGAGTAGGAGTTTTCATACGAGTTGAATGTGGTTGTAACCAAAACTCAGGAGGGATTGAAATGCACGGAAGAGAAGAAAGAAGAACAGTCAACAGTGTGATGCGTTGTTCTTTCTTTGCTGCGTAAAAATAATATGGGATTTAATGGCAAGTCTTTTTCTGTTTCCCTTTCCTTCTCACATTTCTCATAACTACTGTCTAGTGTCTTTGTCATTTTCCACTCTCCATTTGTGAGACATGAGAATTCACGAGGCGCTCATTTCCCTTGTATTACATACAGAATACAGATACTTTAGACTCCAAAATCCAAAAGGTAGACTGTAGACTGTATAGACACATTTGAAACATTACCTACAAGCGTTATTATTGTTATTATCGACCTTCTCCTCTTTTGAGGATTTTTTTCAACACGCTGACGATGACGAGCCATATTTTAAACAGAATAGGAAATCCCATAGATACCTCTACAAGTCTAGATAGTTTCTGATGGAATATTTGCATACATTGTCAAGAAAACTGCCATAAACCCTGATAGTTTCTTGCTCCACAAAATTTTACTACTACTACTTTCTGTATAATGGGCAATGTGCATGTGTATGAGATTTTTTCATGAGTGTGGAGTGTGTACTTTGTGCGGGGGAACAAAGAAAAAATGAAACAGGTATTCTGGTTCTGGATTTTATAATGGACATTGTCATAGAATATCTTCCTGAATTTCCTCTATTTACAGCATAGTATACAATCAGGAATATTTTGTATTTTGAAAATAGTCCTTTTATTTAATGACATGATCAACGCTCCTTACTCTTTACAAAACCTGAGTTTGAGTTTAGTATGAGCAACTATGAACAAACAATGAACATTTTGCTTAAAATGAAAAAAGTTTTACTAAAAATATCTCTGTGTACATTGAGATTTCAGGAATTGGGCAACCTTGTTGTACGACGTTCAATGCTCATTGTGTCTACTGTCTACTTGAATTTGCTTAGGTTTCAGAAATACTATTCAAATTCGTTTGATGAGGAGCCATTTACTTAAGAGGTTTGCAATTTTGAGTTTTGAGGATTGAAAATGTGTACACTGTATACTGTACAAACATGGTGTAAAATTTCATCAACTTTCTAAATACTTTCAACAAGTAACAAGTACTTTTAAACTACTGTATTCACTGTCTACATCAACATTAGAATAAAATAAAATATCATTTTGTAAATTGCACTGGGGTCATTAAAAACTCGAGTTAATAGCCTGCCGACAATAGCCATGAGCCGGGAGCCAATAATGAACGAGAAGGATTTCAGGACGAGCAATTCACACCTGTCCTCACATTATTTACAATATGAGGTACGAGACTAAAAACTAGAGTCTAGTCTGGCTAGGTTTTAAATTATATTGTCCATTGTTTTGTGGCTTTCCCATGAGCAACTTTTGTATTTCGTACACTGTTCGCTGGTCGACAGGTTGAAAGTTCACCTTTTATTTTATTTCATTTTGTTTTGCTCAATGACAAAGACAAAGAACTTTGCAGAAGAAGTGCAGACTGAATGAATGAATGGGGAGAGAGGCCAACGAGGCCGACTTAATGTGCAAATGTACTCTGTACACTGACTGTACGCTGGGTAGGTAATGAAGAATGTTTCCCTAGGTGAAATTTGAAATTCAGCTCCATTCTTCTACCTACTTTCTTTCCTTCTTTCCTTCTTTTCTTCCTTCTTGTAATATATAATATATATTATCCTTCTGCATACGTATAAATATAAATATGAATTTCAATGTACGTGCCCCGAGCCGAAGAGATTCTCTGGTCTCTAGTCTCTGCCCCTTGTAACTCCAACAACAAGAGAGTTGAAAATAGAGAAAAGTTGAGTATACACATGCAAATAAAATATTTTTGGTTAATTTAAATAATTGCCATTCCCACACACAAACACAAGTACACACAAACATTTGTGCACAATGAAAACCAAGAGAAGAACGACCCACTGAGTAACTCAGTAACATGAGCATCAACATCAATATCAACATCTCCATTCTTCTCGGCTCTTTCTACTTTCTACCCTGTGCTGGCTGAAGATTTATAACAAGTTGCCTTCACTCTGACTGAATGGCTGGTTGGTTGGCTGGCTGGCTTATTTTGTTGTCCTTACAGATGGCTGAGTTCTCTTTCCCTCAATTTCCTTCATATTTAAACATGTAAAATGTAAATGTACTCACTAAATAGATCCAAAGTATTGTTTTTGTATATATCTTTGAAAAATATATACGATTACGCACTAGCTACAATGTACAGTGTACAGTGCGTTGTATATCATTCCTATCCAAATTCGGTTGAGAGAATTGAAATGTATTAATGTGTGCGTGTGCCTTACTCTGAGGCTCAAGTAACTAAGTGAATGAATGAATGAAATAGTGAAAGAAAGAAGTGTGTTCCTCACTCTTACCACGAAATAAACTAAACGGAACCAAGACCAAGACCAAGATGATGTCAGAAAAAAGAAAAAAAGAAAGAAGGAAAATGGAAGAACACAAGACGAGGAGATGAGGAGAAGAGACAGGGAGACTTGGAGCAGACAGTCGCCTCTCTGAATATTGTATCTACTCTTGTTCCAATGCATTAAATCAGGATTCTTGACTTGAGAGTTGCTAACTCAGTCATAAGTATATATACATGTAGATCCGTCCCTTCTCGTCCTCCATTCTTCATTCTCAATTTTCCATTTTCATTTCCATCTTCCTCGTCTTGGTCTTGTTCTTGGTTTCCTCGCTAACCCACATCTTCCATGACATTAGCACATTACACTGGGAAATAATGCATCTTTCTTCATTCTTTGAATTTGAATTTTGAATCAAGTTGTGGAAGAGTAAAAAATGGAGTAGAATAATTCCTACATGAATTTGTGCTTGTGTGGCTTGACTTGGTCTGGTTTGGCCTGGTGAATTTGGATGTGGATATAATATAGGATATTAGCATAGGGAAGAATGCACAATGAATGAGCATGAACATGGATAGGATGTGTTTATGCCAAAATCTAAATAATTACTGGGGCTCCAGCCTTTCCAGACTCTCCAGCCTTTTTCTTCCTCCAAAAATCACCCGTCCAGAAAAATGAGCGTTTAAGCAAGAATTATGGCTTCTGACTCCAAATTTTTCCTAATGGATGGATAAATGAATGCTGAATGTTGAATGCTGAATGAGACGAGTTTTTGTTGTATTCTATTCTTTTCTTTTTTTTGCTACTTTTAAATATCTTTATCTGAATGCTGTGTGCATGCATAATGTATAATGAATGTCTAAAACTAAGTAGAATTCTAAGTGCACGAGAAACTGACTTGTGAGAGTGCAAATTTCTCCAAATATTTGCATTAACCACTAGACCCTAGAATCATAATCACAATCGAAATTCACCACAGAAAATAAAAAATGCTCCATTGATACTTTAGACTCAAAACTCAAAAGACTGTGTGCGATAAATAATGCACCTATTTTTTATAAATGCAAAGAATGACACTATTTTTTGCAAAAGAAAATGACGAAAGACAAAAGAGACAATTTTTCTGTAGTTTAATGTTTAAAATTATGTTAAAGAAATTCCGTGCAGTGTTGTGCATGGCTAATAAAAAGATTACATAGATAGAGAAACATATACATAAACGGCTTCTGTATTCACTGTAGAATTTCCATATTGAGATTGTTGTACAGGATTTATCTATTTTTGTAAATTGCTCATCCGACTCCTCGTTTTGTCCTTGTCCTTGTTGACAAAATGAAGAGCGGAGAAATTTCGGAAGTCGGATGTTTGCGACATCCAGCATCCGAAATCTGAAGTCGGACCGGAGGAAATCGGTTGGACGATGTAATAAAAGTAAATGGGATTGGAACATAATAGTAGACAACATAATAGCTTTGGGATAAATAACATCATACGCATGTATTACGCATTATACATGCACCACAGGAACATTTCACATTCCCCATCTACGCACAGACACACTTGCATGCAGACATGACTTGATATTAGCTTCCTCATTCCATAAACTTCAAACTCCAAGTCCACAATGGTAATTCACTGCCATTCTAAATGGTAGGCTGTAGATTGTAGATATATTCAAAACAAATGGCAAATGGTAAATAGCAAATAGGATCTTGCCAATAAACATGCGGAGGACGGTAAGTGTATCCATAGGATACTTGTTGTGTAATGCATCCTCATTTTGAGTATCTATATCCATCCACAATCTGCAATCTGCATAGAACAATGGAATGAATCTCGAGGAATGGTTAAATTCTCAAACTGCACATTTCCATCTCCCCATCCCTACATTTCCTTATGAGATGGAGCTGAAAGAGAGATAAAGAAGCATGTGTGGAAAACATGCATCTTTTAGCCTCATGTACAAGAGAAAGAAAGAGAAAGCAAAAACTTGTATACATAAATAGACAGCAACAAAAACAGGGACATGCGAGTGTAAAATGCCTATAGGAGTTACAATTTGTAGAGGGTGTTTGAGAGTAAATGCAGTAGAAATGAAATTGAAAATGTCTTGTGCCTTGTGCGTTATCCTCAAGGAATAAGATGGAAAAAACCAAAAGAGGAAAACAGGACATTTTGTAAATTGTAAAGGTCTGAGAATGGAGAAACGCAAGTACAATGTAAATGTGTGTATAGTGTATACTGTAGACACCAAACCATTTGTATTAAGTAGCTAAAGCTTTACTTTGTACTTCATAAGAATATTCGTATGCAAATCCAGAATAAGGTCAAGCTTTTTACATCCAAAGACTCTAAGATCTTTCTCTACGATATGACGAATTTAGGACCTATAACTTGTGGTAATTTTTCAATTAAATAAGCTTAAAAAATAGCTAATTAATGCTCGAAAGTTCAAGAATGTGCGTAGTTGTGTACTCTGCATGGATGTCATTCAAAACGAGAAATACATTTTCAAAAAAATTGAGGAATTCATTTTTGCCCATAAATTTTCAACTCCCTGTAACCTGAAACCTGGAAGGCTTTTCTGATTTACCGGAAAAGAGTAAGTTGAAATTTTGGAGATTTCGAATTCTAAATTCTGTATACTTTGACTTTGTCTTTTAGTTCATGACCAAATAGATGTACTTATTATTCCTGAACAATACAATAGAGCATAGAGCATAGTGTTTTTGAATCATTTGATTACATCATTAGTTTTTATTTCATTTCCCTCTACATTTACATGTGCGTCTAAATGCATGTGTGAAAATAGCTCAGATTTCCCAAGGAAGCGGTAGTTTGCAGAGTAGACGGAAGGATGAAAGTTCATGACTCCATGAACATGAGTATCATGACTTCATGAAAGTTCCCTCAGGCCGATTGCTTTCTCCCCATTACACATTTACATTACACATGCTACGCAGCCCATTCCACTCTTATTTTCAGCAATCAGTATTGTGTTTCTAATAACATGTGTACTTTTACTTTTGACTTTGTCTTTTACTTGGGTTTAGATTGTATATAGACAAAATTTAACGCACATGAGTAAATGAGTGAAATGAAAAGGGCTCAAAGACAAATACAACAAGGCAAGAAATTTACAGAGTCACAAATCACAAGGGAACTGGTTCTCCTCCGCCTCCTGTTTTCACTCTCATAATCTTTTTGATTTTCTCCTTTCGAAAATAGACAGTAGACAGGGTCGATGAGTGAGCCAAGGGAACATGAAAATAGCTGTGGAAACTCAAAACTCAAAGCTCAAGACCTTTTGGTAGTCAAAAATCTCCACATTACCTTCTTCCACTTGAACTCATCCATCCATCCATCTAAAGAAGATGAAGAGTGAACGGCGGAGAACAGAGAACATCAACAATCAACAGCCAGTAGAAGAAAAAGGAAGGGGGAGGAAGAGAAAGACATTGTACAAAGATATTGGGAATGAACATGAAAATGAAAAAGTCTTCTAAAAGATTACAATTTCCTTCTCATGTTCCTGTTCATCTCGTTCAAAATTTAGATTCAAATCCATGTCATGTCATGTCATATAGACGTAAAAATACACGAGCATTGTGAATTGTGATGCTCCCCATCAGAATATTCTCCACACTGGATTCTGGTGGGACAAGTAACCCCATTAAACTACATTACACTCTACACTCTACACATTCACATGACTGACTTTGGAACTGAACATTGAAAGGGGATGAAAAGCCCAACACAGTAAAAGGAAAAGAAGGGAAAATATTGGAAATGATTCGACTGGATTGGATTGGATCCGATTGGATTTTTTTACATTTCAAATTTAAATTGAACTAATGGCTGAGGAAAAAACGAGTGGATATTTTGTAGGTTGGAGATATCTATTTTGAATTTCCATGATGATGAGATTCAAGATCTGATTGAGATTGGAAGGGAAATGAAAAGAGAAAAGTGCTTTAATTTTTAATGTAGTCAGATTCTCTTCCTCTTTTTACTTTATTTTACATCCTTTAAATTTCCAGCAACAACAACAAAACACAAAAGACTACGAAAAGGTAATACAAAAAGAATGAAACTAAAGAGGTTGTTTATTGTTTGTTTCATTGATGAAATTGAAATGATCAGTTATTTACAAGATTTTACTGCAAGGATTTTGTATTTAAAATTTAAAAGTACAAGTTACAAGTACATTTCACTTATTTAAATATTTGTTTATTTTATTTGAATTTTCTATTGTCGTTTTACCGGTACTTTGTATTCAGTATTGAACACTGAGCATTGAACATTGGGTATCTCTACATGATTGCAAATATCATATCATCAAAATCCCAGCTTAAAGTTTAATAGTGCAATTTAAATTCGCATAAAACTTTGCATTAACATTTGTATTAACTATCCTTAAACCATAGACGTTTAACTATAGCGTATAAAAACCTCCCATTTACCATTTACAGTACAGTTTTCAGTTTCATGTGCGTTACGTTTTACATTTAAATTTTACAGTGTGCCTCTTTACTTTGACCAAAGATCAATTAGTTGGAAATTTGGCTTGTTTGTTTGGCATATAAATTCCTTTTATATTTTGTATATGACCTGAAGAAAATAAAGTAAATGCGACGGTAAGTAGACTCACTTCTGTTATTTGTGTACGATTTACGTTTTACGTCCTACGTCGTGGATACTTCTTCTTGGTCTTTTTACTTTGTATTTCCACAGTACAAAACTAGATTCGGAT
The DNA here is from genome assembly GCA_019776565.1 of Sminthurinus signatus. Classification (NCBI taxonomy): domain Eukaryota; kingdom Metazoa; phylum Arthropoda; class Collembola; order Symphypleona; family Katiannidae; genus Sminthurinus; species Sminthurinus signatus. The sequence continues at coordinate 27,466 of JABASP010000983.1, read as the reverse complement.
TCAGATAAAACGTCGAATTGCTATTTTTCTACTTCCATTTGTCTCGGATTTCACAATGTACACACACACACACACACATACAGTTCAGGGGCTTCCAAACAGAATAAAATTGAGAAAAGGACACAGAAAACAGAGAGACATGGTGAAATTTGGGAAATAAGGAGAAGAGACAGACAACATTTGGAATTTGGAGTTTGGAGTTGGAGTTTTCAAACATAACAATTTGTGTGACACGAGCCATTTGCATAGAAATAGATTTCACCTCCTTCTCCAGAGTTCCAGAGTTCCAGACACAAGACTTGAGTCTCCAGTCTCAATTTCCACAAGCAGGGAAACTTCAAGTTGTTGTTGTTTTCTACTTTGTATTTTGTACAGAAAGAAAAAAGGCAGAGAAAACATTTGTATTTGTTCAGCTTTCTCCGCATCTACTTTCTACATTCTACATTCTACATACGTGTGCTCCACGCTCCACGTTATGCTACTTATGTATGTCACATCATGTTCAAATGCAATTCTTTGTATATATTACAAACCCAAACCCAAATACAAATACAAACAGAAAGAGAAAGAAAGAAAAGCACATGGAGGAATGGAAATACTCAAGTCAACTCAACTTGATTCAACTCGACTCGGCTCAACTCAAGTCTTAGCCATCTAAATATAAATAAGTATGCGTATCTCCATCTGTATCTGTTTCTGTATTTGTATTTGTATAATATGTTGCTGTCTTCATCCCCATTTTCATTCTGCCCATCCACAAATAATCCCAAAGACAAGTTTAAGTATAAAATATCTCCAGACTTTCCACAGACACAATAGCCCAATCCAAACCAAACCAAACCAAACCAAAAGAACACTCAAGAATCTAGAATCTAGACTCAAGCACACACAATACACAATACAAAATAAATAGACAATGCTCTCTTCATTTTCTTTACTATTCTGTGGAATTGTGTTTTGTGGAATTTGGAATTCAACTAGAAAACTAGAGAACTAGAGAACAACTCACAACATACAATCTATAAGATATAAGATATAAGAGCTCTGGCCTTTCTTTTCTTCATCCTATCATCAACAAAACAAAGAAGGAGCAAGAAAAGAGAGCTTCTCTGTGCTTCTGCTGTGTATTGTATATGTTGATACATGCGGATTATTAAGGAAAACAAGAGAGGAAAGAGAGAAAACTCGTAGTGTCTTTATCTAAATCTTGCCATTGAGTCAATCTGATTTTGGTGATTCTCAAACTCTTTGATTTGATTTGATTCGATTTCAGATAGAATCCATATTTACTCGTTCCTGTCTTCTCCACTTTGTGTTCTGTGTTCTGTATTCTGTATTCTGTCTGCTCTCTCCTCTTTCACAGATTTAGTTGAGCACATGGCTTCATTCTTTATTCTATTCTCCATTCTCTTTACTTATATCTTATATCTTATGTGTGCGAGAGAATACAGAAAGTCCTAGTTTAGCTGAGTTTTGAGCTGGTACTGAGACTGAAACTCAAGTAAAATGGTGGCAATTGAGAAGAAATAAGGAGAAAAAAACTCATGTTTCTTTCATGATTTTGTCTTGGTTTATTTTGTTTTAGATTTTAGATCCACGTAATATAGAAAATCGAAAACTTTATTTTATATTTCAAAGAGGAAAAGGTTCATTTTTTTCAAAGTATTTTTTACATAATGTATTTTTTGATTTTTTTAAAGAATATTAAAGCTAAAATTAGAGATATTTTCACGCAAAGCCCAAGAATACTTGTTAAAACTCTTTAGCAAAGAAATTCTGAGTGCAGAGCCCTTGAAAAATATTCTAGATTAACTTTTCAACTGATTTGTGACTTGAGAGTTTTTTTTCATGTGTCAGTTGCCAGTTGTCAGTTGCCAGTGTCAAGTTCAATGACAAAATGCTGATTACTGATTACATATAAACTCAAATCTAAAGTTTAAAGTCTATAATAAAAAGTTCCTGAAAGTCTTCTAAAAATACTTTTACAAAGATGAAGATAATGTCTATAAATGTCTACTGCAATTAAAGAAGAAGAATAAAATAAGAGGGATTTTGATGCCCAACTTTTCACATTTTCAAAAGTATCCTGTGATAAAAGGAACCACGTGTAATTTTGTTATTCTTGGAATTTCTTCCAGTTCAAAGTTAGAGAGAAAAGGTGGAAATGGAAAACCACCTAAAAAGAATGTAGAATGTAGAGTCTAACCTCATGTAAAAGAAGAGAATGGTAGAATGCTAGTTTTATGGGGAAATTATTGGATGTGAGATGTGGGACCTCAGACAATTTTTTCCTCTTTAATTTTAAATGGATCACCTGAATACCGAATTCTGAATGGTGAAACGCCTAAAAGTTGAAAGAGCAAAAGAGAGAAAAGAAAAGAATTATGACATTTTTGTGGTTGACTGCGGCATTATGAGGATGACAAACTACTTACGTCACTTACACAATTACACATGCACAATGCACACACCTAACCTCCTAACCACAGACAAACATACATGGATATATTATTATTATTATTACTATTATTATTATGATTATGATTACGTCCTCCCTTCCTTATCTATCATGACAGTCCAAAAGAAAGTTTGTTGGACTTGATGACCGAAAAATTCTCATTCCTCATTCCTCATTCCATCCAATTCATTCATTCGGTACCGAGTTATTAAAAAAACTGCCGAGTCACTGCCTCAACCTCTCTCTCAAACACCGTCTCTTCCATCTTCTTCTTCTTGTTCTTGTTCCTGTCCATGTCCATCCTCTCAAGTCTGGAGTCTGGAGTAAAGTGTAAAAAAGGAATGTGAGAAGGAACTTGAAGTTTTCAAGTTGGTTTTATATGAATTTACTTTGCACCTGACACCCATTGTATTTCTGGATTCTGGATTGTAGATTTTAGATTCTAGATTCTAGATGTACATAAAAGATACGTAATACTTTGTCCATATCTTGTCGAGTGAAATTGTAGATTGTAGATTGTAGCTGAGGGATTGAATTCAATGTGGGCCCGTCAACTACAAATACAACTACATGTTTACAGTGGATACTGGATACGGGATATGTATAATTGAGAGTAGATCGGCTCTGTGGGTATATAATATGTAACTTTTCTACTTGTGCTTGTAGTTGGACGAACAAGTGTGACCCAAGGAAAAAAAGATAGATTCTCTTCACTCTTTACTTTACTTTACTCACTCACGCACTCACTTGAGTCTTTCACTCAGATGCTCAAAGTCAGCGGAGGTACTTGTACTCGTACTCTTGTGTTCGTCAGGGTAATAGATTGAATGGAGGACGGAAGATTGATGGTTTGTATCGAGAGATGAATAGATGCAGGATCACAGGTTCAGCTAGAGATAGATGAGCAACACAATTCCCTCACATTTTATACAACACATCATCCTCAATGCTCAAAGCTCAGTGCTCAGTGCACAGTATATTCGTATACCGTTTACTCAAAGCTAAAAGCACCATGTACATTGTACATCCAGGTTTTTTAAGTAAAACTGTACACTGTACACTGTACATGTACTTTTGTGCGTAGATAGATGGATAGATAGATGTGACTTGGAACGACGAAGGAACGAAGGAAGAGGCCACAGCTGTAGTCACGTTGACTTTGACTTTAGCTTTGACTTAAATACACTAAAAAAATTTCGGATATCTTTTTACACGGTAGAGTAGAATTTGTACTTGTACTTGTATTTGGAACTCGATACAGATACGCTATTAGATTCTGATCGAGCCTCAAGTCTCAAGATTCTGAGAGACTCAAGTATTATCTTTGTATATTTTATCCAACGTAAAAATTGTAGAGTGTACAGTGTACATGTTTTTTTAGCCGGTGGTAACTAAAAGAGTTTTCTTACATTTTCATTTGGAACTTGACGAAGCTGAAACTGAAACTGAAGCTGTCTCTTCCTCTTTTCCCGTCTCTTATTTTTCTTCCTCTTCTTCTTCTTTTTGCTGAGCGTGTATCTCTACACACTTGAGTAAATTACCACGGCAGGGTTTAGATAATACTAAAATACTAAGACAAGACACTTTTCCAATGTGTTTAATATCAATATCCAAAGTTGTTCATTGAACATGGGACAGATAGCATATAACAGAGAAGAACAAGATGAGATCCGCAATTATAAACATGCTTACAGTATAAGACATACCCACAAAACTGTACCTATTTTATTTATGTAGTAGGTACTTGTTTTATATAATGTACAGAACATCTCTGATTTCAACTTGAGACTGTAATGAATACACTTATAAAAATTGCATCTATAGATTAATTTCCATACTTTCCATTTAAATATGTTCAGAGAAAGAAGCTCAGAGAAAGAAGAGCACGGGGAACTTCTGGACAAGGGTTCACATTGTAAATAGATTTTAGAATTTACATTCTATCGATATTGTTCAAAAAAAGCAAAAAAAGAAGATATGTTGAAAGCTGAGCAGTCCAATTTTATAGTCACTATGATAAACCATGTCTCGATGTCTCGATCAAAATGCTTCATTCTTTCTTTCACTGTCTTCTTTCCCATTCACTTGACATTTCAGGACATTGGCGATGCAATCAATACTTTCCTCGTCTGCTTACTGCTTACTGTTTACACATCAGAACATCAGAGGTATGATTAAGAAACGAGTCTAGACTCTACACTCTACACTCTAGAGCAGGAGGAAGAAAGAGTTTGGATGTTGAAATACTTTCATTTTTCATGTATCTGGGAAGAGCAAGGTAACTAACAGAGACAGAAACAAAGACAAAGATGGAGGTATAGAAAAAACGTACAGACAAAGTCTAAAGACTGAACGTGGACACTTGAGAAAGAGGAGGATGAGTTGAGAGTCTACACTGTAGATTGTAGATTGACATGGTTAAGGACTGGTGGTTGGTGTAGGCAGGCCTTTTCTTTTGTCTCTTTCCTCCACATCCTCAATGATACTCATCAATCAATCTTGTCTCTATACTCTCTACTCTCTACTTTCTACATATCCTCATCTTCTTGAGGACTCAGGATTGGGCTGGCTTGATCTAGCCAGGTTTGGTTTAGCTGGCTCATGCTCATAAATGCCGTGCACGAGTAAATGAATTTTTATTGACAACAACAATCAACGGCACATAGCTAAACCAGCTAGTATCTAGTGTCTACGAGTCGCGGAGTATATGCATGGAGCATGAGATAGAAATCGAAATCCGTAACATAACATTGCGTGTACTGGATAGCATTGAGTAAACCAAAACTACCAGGCGCAAGAAATGAAAGAAGAGTCCAGCCGAGTCGATTCAATGCCCGGAGAATATTCGGTATCATGTCCATTATCCATTATCCATATTGAAGATTGATGTTTGAGGATGAGGCCCTTGTCCATATTTATTTCTCTCATGGGTCATAACTTTGTAAATTCTATACTCAATAACCACTCATTTCCTTCCTCTTCCCTCCTTCTTTTACCATTCTCCCTTTCCTGATCGTCGGGATGAAATTACACTACAAAAGTTGAGGGAGTTCATTGTTTCCAGTTGCAGTAATTTATAATCCGACAGTCAGTATCTCTATTTTCTTTCTATTTCCATGGTCAATTCTCCTCAGACCTCAATTTCAATTTCAATTTCACAGGGATTTATTTATTTTCAACAGATTTTCATCCTGTGAAGTTTAAACTCATGTTGCATGTTGTATGCTGTATAATTTGTATTATGTGGATTGTACAATCTATTTTCTACATTTGAGATTGTATCGAGGGAAGAGAAATGGCAAATGGCACTTCATTCCATTCCCGGAGTAAATAAAAATAAATGATACTTTTTCTATTCAAGTGCTCCGTTCGTTTGAACATTGTGAGGCTCGTTGTAGATTGTGGTTGCCTCATCGTCGTCTTCGTCGTGTGGAGTGGAGTGTCATCGTCAACTGAAATGAAATGAAAATGAGAAGGGAAATGAAGATGAGCTAATTGAACTTGTTGAGAGAGGAGGATAAGGAAATGTGCAAGTACTTTGGACTCAAGTGAAATGAGAAGAATAGAACAGAATAGACAACTTTTTCTCCTTCTTGTTCTTGTTCTTTTGGGGTTGAGGATTTATTCGACTTGAAGATACATGAAGATTATATGTATAAAACAAAATGTACATTGTACATTGCACATGTTCAGACACACAAGACACAAGTCGACAAGTTTTGAGGAGAAACATTTGTAGGGTTAAATTAGTCGGTTTAATTTATCGGTTCTAGTCAAATGACTCCGTCTAGATCCTCGATCCTTTGATGTAGGTAATGGTAATGAAAAACCAAGACGAGGCGACACTAGACAGTGTGAGTATTTTGTGTTCAAGGGGTGAAGAGTGAATACTGAATACCTAGAACTTCCAGTCTCGAGATAATCAGACGGTGACAATATTACTGTGGAGACATGACATGAGAATGTTAATTTCCAAACAAGAAACAAGAAACTAGACAAGTCATTCTCACAATCCCAATGCTTTGAAAATTGAAACGGGAAATCCAAAGGTAATTTAGAACCAACGTACAAACTGCCTAGTTGATTTTTCACTGTATTTCTTCATCCAAAATACTTTTTCTTGGTCCTCCACAGCTTTCATATTCAACGGGAGGATGAACGGCAACAGAGAAACGAGAAAGGGGGAAATAAAAATATCTATCTACCATCTACAATCTACAATTTACAATCTATGGATACTTTATTTCCAGTAAAAATGTATGTGGAGCTGGAGCTGGAGAACGCATGTATATTACTACAGATGTTGAGAAAAAATATAGAAAATGAGCATAGAGAGAAATGGAGAAGAGTTGGACAAATTTCCACAATTTAAAAATAACAGGATGAGATTTGTCAGGAGTCTGGATTCTAGAGTCTGGAGTTTGGAGTTTGGCAAAAAGGAAGAAGGAATAAAAATAAAATAGATACAAGTTTTGTATTCAAATTTGAAATTTTTCAAAGTTGACACTGTCACTTAAGTAAATAGTCAATATTATCACAGGAAAAGACTCGGGCTAAAATCTGTGAGCTGTGCATTGTACAATGTACGCTGTACTCATCTACATATACATTCTTTATTCACTTTTTCCCGAAAAGTATCTCCATTACACATTTCTACATGTACTATGTACTTTGTACTTTGTAACCAAAAGCCTGTCTTTCCGTTCCTTAGCTTCACTTTCGGAAAATCTCAGTCACTTTTGCATGGATGTGAATAGGAGTTTGGTTCCCAAGTTTTGAATTATTTTTACATACTTTTTGCATCAAAGGAAGAGTCTCAACTCTCAACTCTCAATTTTCAATGTTTTTTCTAATATCAGGAAACAGCCAAGTTTTCGTACTTGGATTTTGGACTCTGATTCAGTACATTCTACTAGTTTGAATTTTCCTCTGTGGTTCTGGTTGCTGGTACTTTAACTGAGAGACTACTTTATTATACTTGATACTTTTATGTAAAATGTACACAGAAGAAACTGGAAGGATATCTTTAATGTAATGTAATATAAAATAGAAACCATGTACAAAATGTACAATGTACAAAGTACAAAGTACAAAGTACACACAACTGGATCACTCTTCTCAGTTCCTCTTCTTTCCTACTTCCTCAATGTCCTCATGTCTCCAAGTCTTCCGGTCTTCAAGTCTTCAAGTCTTCAAGTCTTCAAGTCTTCATGTCAAGTCATCTCATCGTCAATCGAGTTTGAAAAATGTAATATCCTGTGAGACCCAACGAGAAAAAAGGAAGAAATGAGAGGTGTACCTACTGAACATTCATTTTTCTACTTTTTCTTCAACTCTCAACTCTCAACTCTCAATCCTCAACGACCAACTCTTTCTTTCTTTTACTCCTCAAGTTCTTCCTCTCCGCTCTGAATTGTATGGCCATGCACAATGTACAGTGTACAATGCACATGGGTCTCTTGTTCTTCCATCGGCAGTGTAAACAAATGCCACTTACTTTGTACAGTATGCAGTGTACATTGTACAATGTACAAAGTGCTCAAAAGAGTAGAAAAGAAAGTTGAAAAAGTTTTTACTGAGGGTATTTTCTTCTCAAAGTTGATCTGTATGAATGAGGAAGAACAGGAACAAGAACAAGCAAAAGAAGTAAAAGAAGAAAAGAGAAACAGAGAAAGTCAGTCAGTAGGAGTAAAAGAGATTTATAAAGAAAAAACAGAAAGTGTATACAGAGAATACAGAATACAGAGAGACTTAGAGTAGAAGAGTAGCTTACAACATATGATGTACACTGTACACTGTACACGCACTACGCAGACAAGAAACGTGCAATATACAAAATGTAAGTGATCTCACTGGACTAAGCTGAATTGGACTGGACTGGATTTCTCCAACTTGTTTCTCTTTCCTGAAATCTGAAACTAGACCAGATTGGCATACTGACTCCTCTATTCTGGTCTGCTCCGGAGTTGGGATTGGGATTGGAATTGAAACTGGAACTGGAACAAAAAGAACCAGAATGAAACAAAGAAAATACCATATGTACAATGTACAATACTAGAGATCAAAATCCTACCCTATTTTTTCACAAATCTGTTAGATGGTGCACCAAGTAGTTTCGCCTTTCCGTTTCATCTACTCTTTTTGTACGTTGAAATTCCTCTTATTTCCTATATTGTGTAATGTGCGTTGTACATAGCTATACGCTATAGACTTGAGTATTTTTGATATTTTTTGTTTTATGGAAAAAAAGAGCAGAATATCAAAACGAGAAACTAAAATGTAGGAAGTAGAGAAAAATAGAAATTATCCTGGTGAACTGGTGAAAACAGCTTTCTTAGAAAGAGCAGAAAAACGATCCAAGGGAAAAGTAGTCTAAAGTCTAGAATCTAGAATCTATTTGACTGCGTCTGTGGCAAAAAAAATCAAGTAGAAGCAAAAAAAATTCAGAGAATTGAGAGAATTTGGTTGAGTGGAGGTCAAGAATCAAGAATCAGGAATCAAGATTCCAGCTTGAAGATGTAAAATGGTTAGTCCCAGAGGAGTCATTTCCCTCCAGATTAGGCGAGACTAAGAGTCCATGTGTAACATGTAATACTTAATATGTAGTCGTGGAAGGGACTGATAATTTCCCTCAGAATGCCTAAAATCCAAAATATGTACAAACTTGGATATCTCTAAGTTGAAGATGGTATGGATGCATACTTACGAGTATACGTGATATGTATACATAAAAGTGTATGAGAAGACCAAAACGACGAGAATAAAAATGAGAACCAAGACAATGACTTTTTCTTACATACTTTGTCACAGTGGCCGTAGTTTAATCCTGACTAGCTCCATCCTCCATCCTCCGATTCTCCGTTTTCCATTCTCCATGGCTTAATCTCATCTAGTCCAACATGCACAATGCACAAGGCCCACACAGTATTTTCTGCACATATACCTACAGTCACTGCATACTGTATGCTCCATTAACTATCTCAAATCAGCTCTCAAATAATGTTACATGTATAGTATCACTGAAATTCAGAGTCGGATTCTGATTCCAATCCCCTTTCTCTACAGTCCTTCTGCATTTTTATACGAACGCATCTTTTTAGCTTCAAATGAATGTAGCATGTAAGCCTTTTGAGAAATCGAAGAAACGGAGGAAACCCCAGCTTTCTGCATTTCATTAATGATTCATATTATTTCACTTCATTTCCATTTCCAAAATTCTCAAGACTTTGACTTGGAAAATAAAATCCTTTCTATTTTCTATTTTTAAGGAAGGAAAAGAAAGTAGAATGCACTACTCAAATTTAAACACATGTGTGTTACAATTTCCAGTGCAATGACTGCATTTATGCCTTCAAACTTCAAACTCAACAATCAACACATTTTTACGAGAATCTGGTAAATTCCATTTAATTCTAAAGTAAAGTAAAATTGGAAGGATGTGAAATTTGTATTAGTATTTTGAGCAAAATTGATGCACGGACTTATCCGTTGAGTGACTCAATACAGAATAAATGTCATGTTTGTGGGTTATTTTTGTCTGTTTGTGGTTGGACATTTGAAATGTGTCACGAGGGAGAGGAAATCCATCCAGAGTCCGGTTCCGGATTGGAATTTGAATTCAGGAGTCCGGAACAGAGTCAAATGTCGAATGTCAAATGGCCATGACTTGCTGACTTTCTCATTGCCGTCCACTAACTCTTTTCTACTTTCTATTTGTCATCGTTCAACGTCTTGAAGTATTTCCTATCTCTACCTTTCCTTTAAATTGGATTGGCTAGGCTTAGGATTCCATTTCTCTCTTCTGTAGTGGATTCTCCAGCATATTTGTGGGTGTTTCAAAGTGGGAAGTTGGTTACAAGTCCAAATTATGAAGAGGAGTTGTTGAGTTGGGTTTGGTTGGTGAGTGGGAGAAATCCTTGATTCTAGAATAATCAGGAAATGAGAATGCTTGATTCTAGAGACTGGAGACTGGAGAGTGGAGAATAAATTAATGCGGAAGTTGTGTAATTTCTTGAAACGGATTTGATTTACTTAGTCGTTATAAAAGTAAGACACAAACTGCGTAGGACTGAAACTAAATGACCAAAGCTACCGGCCTACGAACTACTTACTAATTGTAATTACAACCGTAGCAAGAAAGTAAAACAAAATGGGGGAAAAAATATTTGATAGCCTCATGATTTTCCTATGATATTTTGGGATTTGTTCAGTCTTTTCCGCAGAGAAATCCTAGTTGTGTACTATAGTATTATAGATTATAGTACAGCATAGTAAAATAGGCTTTGGAGACAGAATGTTCTCGCTGATTCTCTGCTCTGCTGGTTGCTGGTTGCTGGTTGCTGGTTCTGGATATTCTGAGTTATAATGTCGATGGATTCGTTTGATGGATCCAAGTGATGTGAGGCAAGGCATGGTCGTCATAAATTATACAAAGGTAGAATTACAACTAAAACTTGAACTGGAACTAGAGCTGGGACTACGATAGAGTAAAATGTATAGAGTATAGACTATAGACTATAGAGTATAGAGGCTATGCATTTTTGTTGAAAGAGAAAGATCTCTTGATTGAAAAGTTGGTCTCTGGAGGGAGATGCTCTCGAAAACGTTCCACTTGAAACCCTCTCTTCATTCCCATTTCTATTATACGGATACGGATAAAGCCCAAATGTATCACAAAAAGTACAGAATTTTCAATGTACAAGCTTGTTCCGTGTTCCTTGTTCCTTGTTCGTAGCTCATAGTTCGTACAACTCGTTGAGGACCAGAGAGAATAGAACAGAAGAAAAGCTCATCAAGTATACATCACATAGGCAAATAGAATACAGAATACATGATGGAGAAACACAAGTACCTGTGAACAAACGAAGCCGAAAACAGAATAAAGCCCGACTTTTCAATTTCTCTCTCCTTTTCATTTTTCCTCGAGTCGGATCATCAACCATCAACTCTGAACAGAACACAAGAGAACGGAACAGCCATTGGCCAATCAGACATTTTTTCTACTTTTTTCTTCTTTGTCAACTCGTATCATTTTCTCTTCTTTCTTCTTTCTATATTTTGTGTCTTGTATCTTGCGTTTTGAGCTTTGAGCTTCGAGTGAATGAGTCTATCAATTGATTTTTGGGGACAAAACTTTCTATCTCTGCACATTTGTCATGAATCTTGCGTATAGTTTTTATACCCTGTTCTACAACCATCAATACTTCACATTTTATAGTCCAGTCGTCAATATTATTTTGATTACAATTTTTTAAACGCTTAAAAAAATGAAACACCGTTCTGATTTTAAACTCATTCTCGTACATTTGTAAATTTGTACAGTGTGTATTAAGAATATTAAAATATGAATCGCCCTCCACTCCACACTCCGTCTTCAAACTGGATGCTTACTACAGATACAGATGTAGATATTACGTAACAACAAGTTGAATATTGAATACTATTTACAATTTATTAGTTATGAGTTGTGAGTTGTGTTTGCCTAGTATTTTTTGCCCATTTATTATTTTAATGCCTCTAAATGTCATTTGATGGACTTGGACATGATAAAACTTCTAACCTCCCACCCTTTTTTACTCTGTACTCTTTACTCATTTTTTGTGTATATTTTGAATGCATTTAGCATCTTTTATCTATAATCTACACTCTGTACAAATTATTCAACCTATCTTTACCATTTACCCATTTTTAAAAAGCCATACATTTTAATTTCCAGCGACAGTTATCACCCTCTTGATTATTTATCCTCTGACTCCATCGAAGATAAATGTTTCAAACAAGTATTTAGAGCAAGTATACTGTAAAATGTATCTATAGATTCTTTAGATGAAAGATACACGACTAAAAATAAATAAATAAAATACACGTCACTCATCATCATTTTTTACCCTGATTTTTGTGACGTACTGTCAAAAGCCTGTTTTCAACTTATCAACTTATCAAGTTCTCAAGTAATAAATTCCCCATCAAAATGATAAAGTGCTGTTGCTTGTACTAATAAATATGTGTAATGAATAAATATGCAATAGGAAATAGGATTAATTTACTTGAGATAAAAATACAAGTACAAAAAACTTTGGAATATTTATAAAAAGAAGAGAGGATAAAGATATTCCAAATCATATTCATCTTGTACCTAATTTTTATTTATGAGATGGAATTCTTAGTTCCTTAGCACTGAAAATTCAAAGTATTATTTACTGTAATATCCACAACATAAAAGACAAGAGAATGGTTGATTAATATGCATCGTAAAAAATTTTGTAAGAGGAATCAGAAAAAGTATATATTGGAATTTTGTTTGCATTCCAGTGATTTGGCACGGTCCTCCTCATCTTCATTAATATTATTATTGTTCTGGGGCTCAATCCTCAATGTCCATCTCATTGGATTGGATGGGATTTTGTATATTTTATATATTTTTAATGTTTCCCCTGCAGACTGCATAGATGCACGTCAATTCATTCCACAATCTGCAATGGATATCCCCATCTTTTATCTTCTGTCTTCTATCTTCTATCTTCTATCTGCATTCTACATGAAAAAATAAAGGCACAAAGGAACTTTTTGAGCTGTTCTGATGAGATAATACGACGTAATGGACACGGATATGGAAAAGAGAGGGATTGAGACTTGAGACTGGAAATATCAGTCTCAGTCTGATCGTCGAGTCTCTAGTTCCTCCCGAGATGAGCTTGGAGCTTGGAGGATGAAATGAATGGAGGAAATAGAAAGAGAGTGGAGGTTATCTGTTGTAGGTGTAGAGAAGATACACCGAGACTAATTCCCTTTCCATATAGTTAATATTTCCTCACCATAAAAATGTCACATCCACCATGATATATTTTCTGTCCAACTCTCCAGCTCCAAGCTCCAAGTCGCTCTCACTCTTCCCTTCTCTTGGTCTTATATTCTCCCTCTTTTCATCATCATCATCATATTTAGCTTCATTCCTGTTCCCTTTCATTTCTTACTCTGTTCCTCAACTCTCAACGCTCAAGTCTCAAGCCTCAACAGAAAAACTTTTATGGCACTCAAATGATCTCCCTTGTTATTCCACATGGAAAATGAAAAATATATTTATTCATACGCACATGCATGCAGAATTTAGAATGCAGAATGCACTGTAAATTGTACACTCTAAAATGTACAATGTGCAGTATGCTCATTTTATACGGATTCCTTCATAAATGTGTGGGTTTCTCCATCCTCACGTTAGATTTGGAGAAATGTTTGTTAATTTGTTTTGGTTTTGTTTTTGATTCTGAATCCTGAATTCTAAAAAAAACCCAGTCAAACAACAAGAAACATATTTAGCAGGCATTTAAAAATCAAAAGAGGAAAAGAAGAAAAAGGTACAAATAGTACAGATTGCCGGGGATTTCTCAATTTCTCAAGTTGTCCACTTTAAAGAACCAACTTGCTCTTTAACTTTTTACTCTTTGGTTTTCTTTTTTCCACCATCATAATTATGATGAGGAGCAAGTATTAAGTATGAAAGTTCTAAGAAAGTCTAATGTCTGAGAATGAAGCCCAAGAAATTTCATTTCTTAATTTCCCCTCTCCTTCCTTCCTGTTTTCGAGGGTCTCTTTTCCTAGTGCTCGAACAATGGACAACGAACAAGGAGCTAAAACATCATCAAGATAATCAAGAGGAAAATCAAATGAGAACAGCTTTATTCTTGCACTCACTGCACCTTGTACTTTCTACTTTCTACTTTGAACTTTGTACTTTGTACTTTGGATAATGCGTGTGTAACTTGAGATGCAATTTCAAGTTTGTTGCACATTGCACAATCTACAATCTTGCACATGATGTTTTATTCAAGTTCCTATTATACCTTTTCATATTATGCTTTACGCATTACGCATTACACACATGAATGACTGCACTTGTGCTTTGTGCTGTCTTTTCTAGTTTCCACCGTCTTGAAACTTTTCAAACTTTTTCATTCAAGTGGATGATCACAGGTTGTACAAAATACAATATTTAAGGTATAATCTGAATTTTGGAATATGAAATATTATGAAATGTACCAGTCTTAACCTCACTCTTGATGAGATGTGAAATCAGATGAGATATTTACCTTCTTGGTTAATTAATAAATTTCCATCACTTTTAAGAGCCGTTTCTTGTTCCTTGTTATTAGGATGACGGGGGAGTGAAAAGAAGAGAGAAAAGTCATACATGCATTTTCTATTTTCTAGTTTCTATTTTGACAGAACGAGAAGGCGTAAACGTAAAAAGGCTTGAACGTAAATTACACGAGCACCTTTAAGTAAACGTCTGGAGTCTGGAGTTTCCTCTGTTATTTTCAATAGTTCATCAAGATGGAGATTGGAAAAGTTGAATGGAAAATGGAACTGCCAATGTTTTCAGCTTTGTGCACCTTCATAAATAAAGGAAACTTCATTTTCATTTCCCCCCACAAGTTCAAGTTCAAGTCCAAATCTAAATTCAAAGGCATGTACAATGTGCAATGTACATTGCACATTGTATACGAATTTGTAAATTACATGTGTCTTTTTTAAAATTAAAAGTCAAAAGTTGCATGTGAGACAAGTCAACAATTGGACTTGTAGACTTGTGGAAAAGGGAAAGAGTATATTTTCTATTATTGCTTGCGTTGGACTTTGACTCCAGCTTCAACTTGTCTGAGCTGAGCTAAGCTGAGCTGAGTTGAACTTGAGCACAAGAAAAGGGATAAACAAGAAAACATATTAGAGTAGACAAACTTTTGCTGTGTGTATCCAGTACAAATTACAAATGTTTCACGAAGGAATATTTTATGTACATGCGATATCAGCAAGAATTTTTGTATTGATCGGTACTTATTATTATTATTGTGACTGGGCTCTTTTTATGCTCACATCTTTGCAGTGGTTGTCATTGTAGGATTTTTTGATACGATATTATGATGAGATTTGAGATTTCTTGCAGATAATAACTCAATTGATACTTTTATCATTTCCTACAGATATTTCAGCCTTTGAACAGAATAAATATCTATCTATGTACAAGATGCTCACATGTTTTCTCATCTTTTCTTGTCCTGTTGAGCCATCATATTTTTATATTCCCGTTTGAGCAAAGCGCAAAGAATTGGAATGCATTTGGAAAGAATTTAAGGAGAAACGAAGAAAAATAGCAGAGCCGAAGATAACAAAATATAACAACAGTCAATAGGCTATTTTTATATTTGTGTATTTGAGTATTTGAGAATTGGATTTAAGCGGAGGATCAGGAAGAAAAGTTTCAAACTCTTTTATATTGGTATTTTGTTGGTTTCGAGTTTCGAGACGGTTTGCAGTTTGCAGTTGTCTTTGTTAATGTCGGTTTGACGACCGACCAACCGATTCACAATGACAATGACAATGGCGATGACGATGGTGATGAGCTTGACGACAGTCCACATTCAAGAAACATGGTGAGGATGAGGATGGGAATGGTAATGAAAATGAGTGTTGTGAAACGGGCTAGAGAAAGGGGCAAATGTCTCGGTTTCTACTGTTTCTTGCTTTTGGTGTTGGTTTTTGGCAGTTGGCAGTCTCCGCCTCGCCACAAAGATGGTAGAGTAAAGCAATAACATGGAACATGAATTTATGACTGTCCTAAAAATCTATTGATTTCATTCTGATTCCTCTTCTTCCTCTCCTTTATTTTACTTTAGTCTTTAGACTCTAGATTTTAGATGTGTGTTTTGTGTGTGGTGGTGGATTATTTGATTCCGATTCCGATTCCTGTTTGATGTTTGCTTTGTGCTTTGTGCTGTGTGCATGTGAGATTGAGATTCCCTCAAATTATCTTTATCTGTCTTTTCTACATTCTGCAGTCCCCATCATTTTATGTTCCACAGTCCGCGTTTATTGCTAACCTTTATGGATCTTCTCTTCCTATCTTCTTTCTTGCCTTTACGATGCATATCTATTTATCTGGATGCTGGATGCTGGATACAAAACATTCCCATCCACTGACAGTCATTTACTCTTCATGGCAATTTCCTCAATGCTCTATACCCCCGTGTTGCATTGTTTTTGTATTTGTATTTATTTCTACTGTCTACTGCCAACAGCTTTTGCTGAAAACCTTAGACTTTCTTATGGTTTTCTCCCGTTTGATTTTTGATACATCGTTAATCGTCAAATCCAAATCCAATACAAACAAAACGTCGAAATTCAACTTGAGACTCGAAACTCGAAACTCAAAACTCAAAACACTTGGTCAACAAATATAGGAAACGGGGAACTCGGAACTAAAATGGTTACCTGTACAACCAACAATCCTCACCAAGAAACTACCAAGAAACAATGAAAGAAGGAAAGAACGTGAGCACTCCACGCGTGTTTTTCGCCCGTGCCGTTTCATATGAAGAACGTAAAACGTAAAGTGTCCTGTTTGACTTTTGATATGACATTTTAACAAGAAAGAATTGTCTATTATGGGTTATGGATTTTTTGGAAAGAATAAAAATATCCTTATAGATTGTAGATACAGATACAGATACAAATACCCAGACAGAAATGCTTGATTTTCACCACATAAAACCTGAGGGAAATAAAACGGAGACGCAAAGTCCCAATCAGCACG
The DNA here is from genome assembly GCA_019776565.1 of Sminthurinus signatus. NCBI lineage: Eukaryota > Metazoa > Arthropoda > Collembola > Symphypleona > Katiannidae > Sminthurinus > Sminthurinus signatus. Next base: position 10,421 of record JABASP010000983.1, on the reverse strand, counting down.
CACTAGTAGTTAGTAGTTAGGAGAACTGTGATATCAGACCAATGATTTGGAAAAATCCCCCGCAAATCAAATCAGTTTCTTGGGCCAACACACTCACACACATTACTGGAAACAAATAGCTGTCAGAGCCATTGTCATTTCCATTGCCATTGCATTTTTCTTCCATTTTCAATGGCTTGATTCTTGATTCCACTATAGTTTTGTAAGAAAGTGGACAAAATATCGAGTTGGGGTTTGTAAAGTCCGTTTGTGTATTGAATCTGTACGAAATATTATGAAAGTGCAAATGTTGGGGATTGTGGGAATTCAAAATGCGTCTTTTACGGTTTTTCGAGTAAAGGCAGCCGGACAAACATATATATATTACTGATTCTGATTCTGACTCTTATGCAGAATACAGGGATGAAAATGTAAACAAGTAAATATGAAAGATGAATGAGAGGGTAAAATTGTGACCGGTGACTGATGCATGGACAAGCTTCATTGCTTTTATCTCTATTCATTTCATTGTTTCCTTTTCGTATACTGTATACTGGACTCTTCTTGTAAATTAACAATGACGGATTGAACGAAGAAAATCTCCAACGTCTGCCCAGTGCCTACTACTAATTTTGACACGGCTGCAGTCCTTTTCCTGGCTGTTTTGTACATTGTTTTGTGCAGTCCAGCGATTATAGTACAGAGTACAATCCTTTCCCGGCAGACACCACGGCTTTCAGCTTTCACATTCCCTTTCTTGTCTGTCTCTTTGCCTCTTGATGGAAGAACAACTTTAATGTTAATGTATGCATAATTTGGTTCACTCTCAGACTGAAACTCCGACTCAGATTCAGACTAAGTCTTGAGACTGATCCTCTTGTTTCCTTGCACATTTCCTTCAAGTTTCAAGCTCGAGCTGCAGTTCTGTTGCTTTTAAGAAAATCTCGCAGTGTAAACCAGGAGCATTCATTCATGCATTTATGCACATGTATCTATTATCTATGTATCTGCTCTGGTGACGGGTTCAACAAATCCTGCATTAATAATCATGTAGTCAAGTTGGGTGGATTTTGAATTTTGAATTTTGAACTTGAAGCGTGTGCAGTGTGCAGTGTGCATTTAAGTAGGGAAATGAGAAGGAGACGGGTAAAATGTAAAATCTCTCTCTTCCAAGTTCTCATTTCTCCTCTTGACTCCTTCCTTTTGATTTTAATAAGTGACATTCTTGCTGCTTGCTGCTCCTCTCAGCTCTGCCTCTGAATCCCATGCATAAATATGACATGCATACATAAACATGTATTTCGTATTTATAATGTGTACCACCAACCAGACCAACAGAAACTTCCTTTGATGCACTTAACACACTATGAAATTAAAGATACGAGCAAAGTTAAGATTATATGATAATATGTGTAATGTGTATTGTGTATTGTGTGTGTAGTGTGTACATCTACAAGTGGATGCAAAGTATGGAAATATCAGGATATGAAAGTTTCCTGTGAAAGGGTGAGGCTGCTTATGAATTTCATAATTAGACAAACTGCATGATGAATAAATATTAAGGCGAGAAATCCCGAGTGCACACACACAAAGAGAGAGAATGCATCAATAAAACAAAGACAAAAAAGATGCATCAAAAGTCTGCATCTTGAGATCTTTTCGCTGTCTCTCTTTTCTCTTTCCCTCTCTTTTGAGTCTGAGTCTGAGTCAAAGACGGAGTCTGAGTCTGAGTGGTAATTAAATCAGGAGAAACTTGCAGATGATGAGATTTAAAATTTTTAACATGCCACAATCTCTCTCTCCCGCTTTTATTAGTCTGTGTATTCAAGTCATATTTCCATTTCCATTTTCATTTACATGTACCGAGTAAAGAGTACAGTCTAATAATTTCAGCTCAAGTTCACACGAAGTTCAAGATCATGAGTGATGAGATATTATTATTATTATTGCGTTGGAGATTGGAGGTTTAGGAATTCAAAAATACATATTAAACCACATCAAATAAATGTCAAATAAAAATCCAAAGTAGCATCTACCAATTTTTTTTATTACAATAAACAATAAACATGGTGAATGGTGAAACTTTGACAGAAATTCAAAAAATTCCCATGATTAAAATTAAAAAAGAAACCCACATCAAAAACAAATACCTCAACAATTATTTTGTTCCACTGGTTCCGGTTTCAAGTTAGACTTGTCTAAATCGTTGTTGAGCAACGATAGGAATGGAGTGAACAGTGAACAGTGAACAGCTGTTTGAGATAAATTCAACTCTTAAATTACACAATTTACTTTTTCTGTTTTTAAACGGGTAGTGAATAATAAATATACTTTATACTGACGAGGTAAATAAATAAATAAAAACATGGATTTATTTGTACAGAAATAAAAATTACCAATATTTTTTCAAAATGCATCCAGATATTTAATTGTTAGTGCATCAAGTATGCCTATTTATTATTTTCATGTGCCTTTTCTGCCAACTTGTTCCATTTTATTGGGTAGTTGGTTGTTGGATGTTGGATGTTGGATACATTTGACATGACGTCTGTTTTCTGTTTTCCTTTTTCTGCTTCCTCTCCTGGGACGCACCGTAGTTGTCCATTGTTTGTGCCCAGTGAACTTTCTGTACCGTAATGATCCTGCCAAACTCCATGTGCAATGTACAACGTACAATACTAGATACTCGATACACGATATACGAACAAACCTAAAGCAAAGGAACATGCACAGTAAAATTGGAGGTCCTTGTACTTTAAACACGAACGTGCACAACAGACTTTGTTGGTTCTGGTTCTGGTTCTTATTTGTGCTCGCTCTCGCTCTCACTCAAATCAATCAATCATCCGTCAATGAGGAGGAAATTGTAAATACGGGTAAGAGTTAATGGAATCCAATTGGATTACAATGAGAGCACCAGAGAATATCAGAGAATATCACGGAGAGCGGAGTCGAGTTGAGTTTTAGGTTGCTTTTTCTCTTGTCGATTTTGACGCTGATTCGCAGTAAGCGATTTCATTGTTGAGTAAACAATAGCAATAGTTTTATCCGTAGGTACTTGTCTTTTGTATTTGTATTCGTATTTCTATGTGTTTATACAAAATGCAGAGGGAAAAGGATTCTTCAATTTGAAAACTGCACCTGCAACCTCATCCTTGTCTCTTTTTTTGAGGGAGCCATGGCTTCAGTATGCAGTATTCAGTACTAAAGCAAAGCAGTGCACATTGTGCGTTGTACACCCTTTCACATGACCATGTTAAATGAAAAAGAGTAAAGGTTGTTCTCTAAACTTGAAACTCCAACTCCAAGCTCGGATTTTCCCCAATGCCAATGCGGGCTATTTATTTATTTCCGCAACTCTACATTCTACATTTCACTCCAATTCCCTGGACAGTTTCCACTGATACCCATACGGATATTTTGTACAATTTTGCTTTGATTAACCTAAAGAACTAATGTGAATCAACGGACGAGGAGACGCAATACAATAAATATGAGGGCTTGGACATGAGACATTGGACATGGATTGAATTGGATTGAGCTGGATTCGACTGGAGAGTGGAATTTCATCAAAAATTGATGAGAATAACCATATGTAGGTTATTACCAGAGCCAAGTCGTCCAACTATAAACTAAATACTAAATACAACTAGACATTCTACATGAAACTCCTTTTGTATGCTTTTATATGAGGACTTTTACTGTCCGTACAACATACAAAACAAGAGCCTTTTAAAACTCCGTCTCTGATTTCTAACTGAACTTCTATTTTCTGATTTACCTTTCACCACAACCCCGGTGCATTTTAAATTATTAACATTATTAATAAATAATAAATAAAATCATCCAGACATATGTCAACAATTTACCCAATACCAACGGTAAAAATAAATAAAAAATGATCAATAGTTGATCAACATTTTGATTTTAGATTCGAAATGAAAAAGGTTTGAAGAAAACAGACAGTTTTAAAATGTCTCTTTAATAAAAGTAGGAAAAAGTATACATTTTTATGATGAAATCCTGGAAAAATGTACACAGGAAAATGCTCGTCTGTCAAATTCTACATTCTACATTCTACATTCAACATGAAACATTGGAATGAGAATAAGAACGAGAGAGAGAGAGAGAGGGATTTTTGTGTAGAAAATGACAAAGGCATCAGCTGCTGTTTATCCTCTGTACTCTGCACTCTGTACTTTTCTGTCTCTTTCCCTTTGAGCCTTTGGTCTTTGGTCGCTGGTCTCCCTCCGCATGAGGATTTCATTGACTTTGAACATGATTTAATTAGCAAGGCATTGGGATTGCCATTGGTATTGGTATTTTCATCCTGACTCTTCTCCTCACATCCTCACAATGACTCGTCACTACATCAAACATCTGCATTGAACTCATCCAAACATGAGACATCAGCATCGGCCAGTCAATCATGCATGCGATATCCATGTACACTCAATTATTTCATTAATATGCTCTTGTTTACATACTCTCCTTTCTGCTTACATCATCCAACTCATATACACATCACTTGTCATGCATATAGTGACCATAGTCACTATATGTTATGTATATATGTTCGGCATTTTATACTGGTGAGGGATGCCGTTTAATCAAAATTTGAAAGTATTCTGTATTCTCCTTGTGATTTCTGATCAGATAAAAGAACAGAGTGAAACAAATGAGAAATGAGAGGGAAATAACCCTTTGGAATTTATTGTGCATGAGTGAATGCATAATATTTATATTATATCATGTCATATTCATACTTTTTAATTTTTTCTCTGTCCTCTGTTCTGTGTTGTCTGTTGTGTGCCTCCATGACTCCGTTTCTAGTTTCTATGACTGTTACCTCCGTTGGCTCTACCTAAAAATACAATGCAATAAGAAGTACAGCTGTCGGTTTTACTATTTAGTATAAATTATCAAGAGTTTTATTCATATGTGGGGAAAATTCTTTGAGATAAGTACGATTTAGGCCGAATCAAGTATTTGGGGAAGCTTTGTAAATCGGATGAGTAACACAGAGACAAAACTCCTGACTCAAGACAGGCGAGAAAAATGAGAAAAATGGAACGAAATTCATATCGCTGAATGTCAAATAATGTCGCAAGGTTTTTGAATACGTTGTACATGATATTCAACATTAGACGTTAGACAATACCATAATAAAAGATGGGGCAAAGAACTAAGAAAGAGAGAAGACAAAAAGGGGTGAGAAATTATTTTCATCTTCTGCAGATGGTACATCTTATTATTTGTCGGTAGGATGACAATTTGATCCCATCATGATAAACATGGTGAATCTAAATGGTTTATGCTCTTTGAATCTCTTCTATATTTCTTGTACTTCCTCTCCTGTACTCTGTCTTTTAATTCGAAATTCAAATGTATGTGGTACAAGTGGACAATGAACTATGGACAGGTTGATTGTTATTTACCTTTTTATCCTCAACTAAAAAAAATCATTACATTCCCAAAACTAAAAGGAATAACAATTTTAGTTATTTTTACATCTTCCACCTTTAACTTTTACAGATAATAAGTGAATATGTATTTGATTTACCATCTTTTCTCTTGTGTCTATCTATCAGATACATGTCACTACTCATAATTATTCAACGTCTACAGTCTATACAAGCCTCTCGTATCTATATGCAGGTATTTTATTTAAAATTTGAATAGTGAATACTGTGATGGATCACCGTGTCCAATTCGACCACCCAATTCTTCAAAAACCCCTTAACAGAGGATGCAGAATAGTTTATATCAGTACAAAGGTACCTTCAATTTTAGATGAATCATACCAGTAAAAACCTGTCATTTGAGCGTTGAGGTTGATAATAAAAATAATCATTGCACAGTGCCAATGGAAATATATGGAAATAAACATTAAATTGTCTATGAACGATGGTTGTTTTTGTCGTCTTTTAACTGTCACCTCAAATTTCAAATCTCAACTCCACAGTTACAAAACACAAAAAGAAAAGTAAAATAGAAATGAAATATTATGCATTTTGTTCTCGTTAACGTGAATATATTTTATATAGAACAAAAATGTTTTAAGCTCTAAAGCTAGGATACTTGATTCTCGATCCTCATTACGCATAAGGAGAAAAAGAGTGCAATGCATATTAAGACGACGGTGCAAACTTGACGAGTACGAGTCTCAGAAATAAAAGACATGAATGTGACTAGTCGATAATAGTTTAGCTTGAACTGAAAAGAAAGAGAATTCAAATAAGCGTGTACAGACTACACACCTTTTCAAAACTCAAAATGCTGACAGGGGTGAAACTTTGTGTGTAAAGATGTTCAGTGGGAAGAATGAAGGTTCTGAACTTATATTAATACCCCAGAATTTGTACCTACGAGAAACGTATAAGGTTAGTTGTGAGCAAAGGATGATGACAGAATCACATAACATAATCATTCACATTGATAATAATAACATGCCAAGTTGATCTTATAGGAAAAGGTGGAATGCACCACTTCTTCCACCTCGAGTTTTTCCAAGAAAATGTTCATCTTTTCTGTAATGGTGTGATTTCTACAGTCTACAGTCTATACCCTGTGAACACGTACTTTGTTTTGCATTGTAGTATGTGGTGTCTCTCACGACTGCCAGAAGATCTTGAGGTGGAAAACCTGAGGCTCTTGAATTATACTTTTTGCACACATCATATATAATATATAACATAATATATATGCAAGTGCACAATGGAGAAGTAAAAAGACAAGGGAGAGGCAAAGATGAGAAATATGAAAAGAAAAAGAGCAAGACAAGGAAAGGATTTGATGAACTACCATTAATCCTTGGAAACATTGAAAAATTATTCCATTTCAACGAGATCCTTCTTCAAATATTTCTCTCTTTCACTCCTTCACTCTTTTACTCTTTCACTCTTTTACTCTTTTACTCCCACCTCAACGTCAAACCCCAATGTTTGTCTGAATGACGCATCTACATCTACATCTGGGTATACATATTTATAGATGTGTCCCCGTCACATTAGACATTAGACACAGACACATAAATACACAGTGCACAGTGAAGAGTGAACAGTGCAAATTGCAGCTAACAATGGTATCCAAGTGCCAAGTGCATGTGTTTACACAAATCCTCGTCTTTGTCATCCATGGCATTGGGATTTGGATTGGGATTGTCACTCGTGGCAAGCTGGAGGAAGAAGGAAGAATTCCGTAACCATTGGACAGAACTTGAGACACTTGAGCCTCAACTCCCAAATAAATACTCGAGGATATTTGTACAAGAATAACGATCTCCAGCTCCACTTCTCCTCTTTTGATTCCTCTTTATGCATGCATGAGCAAAGGTGAGAAATAGTGTTGTCTGGTGATCCTGGAGTATACAATACTCCATGAAAAATGGAAGGTATCAGTCCTCAAGATGACAGAAGATTCAACATCCAACACACACAATATTAATATGAATATAAAGCTCACTCAGGTGAAACTGTGAAAAGGGCTTAAAAAATGACTACAAATTTTATCACCTATAATAATGAGTTGTTAATGAATAATGAAATTTAATATAGATTTATAGGCTTAAGTTTTTTTTTTAGAAAAGAATGATGAGGTTTTCATATTTTTTTGATTTTCGTTTTCCACCCTCTTTCTTTTTCTCTGAGTAATTTGAATATATTGAAGTTTGTACTTTATACGTATATTTAAAACTAGAAACTACTCGGAGGTTGTTCAACTCAACTTGCATGTCGTTGTTCTTATAGCATCATGTATCATAATATTTCAAATTAACATGCCCTTTAACATTTTCTTTAATGTTGCTTACACTGACTTGCACAATTCTTATGATATACGAATAATAGATTATCCGTATCCTTACTTTTATTTTTTAGTCTATTTTTTTCTTGGCTTTTTGTTTTCAGTCGCCAATTCATGTGGATATTTGTATAAAATATATCATACTTCCTAAGCTTTGAAATTCAAAGAATTTTTCCTCGCACCTTCCCTTTTTGAGTTGGATTCAATAATTCAACTGCAGAAGAAGAGGAAGAAAAAGAAGCACCTTTTTCATACTCTTTCAATTTTGCTTAGCTTTATCTAGAATCTAGAATCTAGATATATTCGCATATTTGAAGCGCAAAAAGTAAAAGGAGGAATGCCAAGGCTCGTTGCTCATTGGCAGTTGGCATTATTATTATTATTACATTATGTCGTTATCAGTGCATCCTTTTTCCTCTCGTGTGCTCTTTTGCTGTATGCTGTATGGTGCACGGTGTTTGGTGCTGTGACAAATGTGAAAGGAGGGTCAGGTATGCGGCTCGACTTGAGACTCGAGACTCGAGGTGTGGAATTTCAAGACGCTGGCGGTTATTGCACCGAAACAACATGAAACAATCCACATACAAATACATCTATCCATTTTTCATACCTCTTTTTCATACTTCCTACTTCCTACTTGCAATAGTTTGTACATGAACCACATTTCAAATTGGAAATGGAATGGTTTGGTATATGGATTCATTTCTATCTATTTCCTATTTCGTTATGAAATATATGATGATGATTCACCATGGCGGTTGTTGGAAATCCGAAATCGGAAATCAGAGTAAACACTAGAACAGTTTTTCTATTTTTCTACAGAAATACCTTTATCTTTGGTTGCGGTAGAATTCAATCCTTCATCTGTCCATAGCCCATAGTCTATAGTGTTTGTTATGTATGTTCTCTGTGTAAAATCTCTGTGTGGAACCAGAAGAAAGGGAACGGAAGACTAACGACTGGGATCCTATACATAATACATGCAATATGTTTTCCCTGTCACATTTAGATGTATAATATATAAAATAGTGCAGAGTGTTTTGTAGGTTCTCTTATTGTGCTCTGTTGTGCTCTGTTCTGTTGTGTTGTGTTGTGTTGTGTGGTTACAGATTACCTTTTTCTATAGGCTTATTATTTTGCCATCATTTTCCCCCATTGAGAATTTCCACGGAAGCATTCCTGATCGGGTTTGAAATGAAAATAGAAAATAGAAATTTTATGAAATTTTCATAAAAGTCATATATATATAGAAGACGAATGAATTCTGGCCTAAAATCCCAAGTCCTCCCGATCACATAAAGTACTCGATGAATTTAGGCATAATATGTATGTGTATTGTGTATAAATAGGAAAATAAGCAGTTTTCAGAAGTCACTGATATTGGTTTTTTTTGGTGCTCCAATTTGGAACACGTTTTATTTTTTGTTTGGTTTTATTATAAAAAGTTCAGTATTAAGTTTAATTGTGGTTAAAGATAATTAGGATTCAGTTTAATTGACTTTAGTCTAAATTTGATTAACTTTGATTGTACTTAACTAACAGTAAATAACTGATATTTGTTATGTAACTATGTTGTATGTAAATGGGAAACTCAACATTGACCTAGGAAAGTATATTGAGTTGAATATTAGAATACTAGCTCTGGATGTGATACAACGTACCAGAGCCGTGGACTTGTGTATATGTACGTATATGTATTTGTTTGGACAAAAGTGAATGAAATCTAAAAGAAATGTAATTGACTTGACGCTATGGATATGTACAGCAAGAATACAGAAAAAGTACGTGTGATCAAGTGTAAATTCAGAACGCAAGTGACTGGAGAAATTTTCTCCGTCTCAAAATGAGCTTCTACTTTGAGTTTTTACTCCATTGGAGTATATACACAAAAATGACTAACAAGTGACAAAAAGTAAAAATCCCTTGGAAGGGTCAAAGATACACAATAATAATCCAAAAGTAACATGAACCTTTTTCACTTTTGAAAGTTCAAAACTAAATGGTGCATGGAGAACGATAATAAAAAATAATTGGAAAATCAAAAGAATATGTATTTACATATAATCAAATGTGTAGGTGGTTTTTGTCCCACTAACTTAATTACGTCACTTCGTGAAGGGAACAAGAACAAAATAATCTTGAGATGCACAAATTGCCATGTACATTCATTTTTTGTTGCATCTCAAGAGTGTGGGAGTGAGAATTAACACGTACAGTGTCACCCTAAAGTGTGAAATATTATAGAGGGGAACTTTTCTTAGCTCAAGCCAACACTCGCTTTGAGCAATGAAAAGGTCTGGAGGAACGTTCCTTAAAATCAAGAAAATTTGTATGTGGTATATACATATGTACTTTTTAACATTGAAAAGAATATTTGACAATTTTAAACTATACAATGACCAAAACATGTGAGTTGAAACTGCTTCTAAATATGCAGTACAAACAGAAACAAGCCTCCAACCTAAAACAAAGGGATTATAAAAAGAGACCCTTCACGCTGGTCAATACTCGCTGACGGAAATGGTCAAGGGCATTGAAAATGTCCCCTACCAAAGGCAAAGTTCCAAAACATGTACATTGCATATTCCCAAAAACTAACTGTGCTTTGTACATACAATGATGAATTCAATGTGGAAACA
>JABASP010000982.1:0-36460 GCA_019776565.1 Sminthurinus signatus | reverse complement strand
GTTTGCATATTGCCTATTTATAAAAGTACAGCTTATGGATTATGGATACAAATATACATGAAAAAAACCCCTGAGACATACAACACAAAACAGCGGTAGAGTGAATGACTATGATTTTCATTACTATTTGAGAATCATTCTCTTTGATTGCATGTCTGTATACTATTTGAATAATCATCTTGTCTAGTTTTGTTGCTTGACTTTAGCAACTCAACTTGTGTGCACATTACATGATACATGATGAGAAGATGAGGAACAAATTTAATTTGGAATCGGGATTGTACAAGAACATCCAATTGTGTTGTCCGAATGATGTCTGTGCTGTGAGTTTAGACAAAATGACATTGAAATGAAACAGGATAGGACAGCCGTGATGCGTGTCTATATAAGCACAGAATTTTTTGTTATACAATACACACTCAAAGTTTTCGTACACATTGTGTTGGACTGGATAGGGATTTTTAGTATAGCATTCTGTTTTGCAGTTTATATGGTAGACAATTATCAACGTGATATTCAACGGACTTTTTATTTTCAAGATAAAAACTTATGATTTAAAACCATATTACATATTATATAGCTGCATGCAAAAAAAAAAAAAACAATACACTTTTTTATTTTGAATCAATGAATATTTTGTGTCCATTTTAATTTCGATTTTTATGCAAACTTCCACAAGTTTCCAATAAGTACTGGAATAATGGTATAGAAAACAATAATCTTGGAGTTTGAGGGTACACACAACGATCAGGGCATATATAGTGGACATAGATGAGAGCGATGGTAAATTTACAAGTAAAAACTGTTTGTGGTGGTTGCGGTGTCAGTGGGATCCGGGAACTGTAAAATTCAAATGTACAAATCTTTGTTGCTTTTTAATACTGTAATCTGTGTCCGTTTACTTATTTGTTAATGTGATTAGACATTATACAACCTACAATGTGTTTTTTTTTGTCAACAACGAATGACCGCAGTAATTTCCAATGAACTTATTATTTACATGAAAGTTTTATGAGTATTTCATGTAAGATTAGACTCGAAAGAGAAACTTGTAAAAGGCGGTTGCCTCCGACACTGCTTGATATGTTGAGGCTTAGTAAAAGCAAAACAAAAGCAGCCAAAATAAGGATTAGTAATGCAAAAATATTAAATCTGTTTCTGTTATAATACGTTTGACAAACGCTTCAAAACATATACATAAAAGAGCAAATATTATTTGCTCTTTTTTTCATTATTCAAATATTTTTCTATTTTACGTTTTATCCGTGTATGTTTGCACACATAAATTCTGTACAAGTACAGATAAAATTAATACAGTACGTTCATTATGCACACAATACATGTTCATTTATGTAATGTACATTCGAATTTTGTAAAAAGGGGAAGAGAGGAAATGATCAATATAAACAAATCATCAGCATGATATAGATAATAATGAACTATTTTGGCGTACTAAAGTACTGAAAAAACTGTTACAAGTACACAAAATTTGTAGTATAGGCTATAGACATGATAAGACAACAATGAGAACACAAGCAAGTCCACAACGTCTATGCAACATATATATATATATATACGTATTATCTTCACTGTATGTGACATTTGACAATATTTATTATTGACAAGCTCACTATTTGTTGTGTAAAGTTTGGGTGAGTTTTAATAAATTCTACTGAGAATGATCACATGCAATAAAGGTGTAAAATAAATAAGTATGATAACAGCAACGTATGCAGGTTTATTTTAAAAAATCCATAATACTACTTGACTTGCAAGTAGACTTTTTAGAAATAGTGTTTACTACATAATACTTAATAGTGCAGTAAACACAAGTAGCAAATGTTCATTTAAACGCTGTAATATGTTTGATGAAGTATGTGGTTCAGTAAACCTTGTTATCATGTAAAAAGATAAAAATGGAATGGAGTGAAAAAGGAGAAAGACACCGGTGTAGGTCTATACATAATGTATATATGAAACTATTGTAAAAATATCAGTTATCGATTCCCTTCAACGTTGTGGACGATAATCCTTTTATCAAACATTTAGTTTTAAAAAAAAAGCAACAAGAGAATCATGTACCACTAAATATTTAGTAGTCAATACATCAAGTATTTGTTCAAGCTGTTTAATAAAGTTTTTGTGCTACTAAAGCTTAAAATTTGTACGAAATTCAACCACTAACATGCTACATAGGACGTGGCTAAAGTTTGAAGCAATTCCCATCTTCACCGAAAAACTTCAACAAAAAACCATCTGAACATAAAATTTATTTGATTTATGGCAAATGCAAAACTGTTTGTATGTATATTTGCCTATAAGCTTGCAGCTTAGATTTGATTTATAATTTTATAAATGCTATAAATCGTTAGTTGAATGAACGACATATGTGGTAAATAGACGTAAACATTTTCTGTGTGCGTATTATAGTTAATATACTATTAGTACAGCAAGATATCTACTTTATATTAAAATATGTTTACACTATTTGCCATGTTATGTGTATCTGTGTATTTGTGTGTTCCACCTCTCTGATGATAGTGAAGGCATCTCTCCCTAACTCGCTGTATGTATTTTTTTTTATGAAGAATTGCGCTGCTATCAACATTGCTCATCTGTTATTGTTGTCAGGTGAATACTCTGTTTCTCTACAGTTGAAAATCTCAAGGATCAGTCTCTCTGAAAGTCTCCAGAACTAGATTTTTCTTCTCTAAACTCCTATGTCCTATTGGAAAAGTATTGGTAACAACAACAACCATCATGTATACATAATCAGATGTAGTACATCCATTCGTCTTACGTGAAGATTTATATCCTGATTAAAACTTGACTTGCTCGGTATTAAAGTGTTTGCCATCTCTTTCTTACATATAAACACATGCCTGTACAGTAGGCACTGTGCACTGTGAACTGTACATTGGAGAACTTAAAGCGTGTAAAAAAGTTACAAATCCTATCATATGAATATATTATATGCATATTATATTCATATTTTTAACATTATATGATAATCCGGGCTAAATATTATATTAAGCACTGACTAACATTTGTGTTTTTGTAATTTTTTGAGAGACAATTATATTACACAAGATATATTATATAAATTTAAACAGAAAATGACCATACACAAGTACAATTTTAAAGCAACACAAAGCCAAAAAAAAAACTTTGCCGTCCAGAATACTGAAGATTTTCGTTCATTTTCATTTGGATTATTATTTTTCATTAAAATGTGATGGAAGATTGGGAAATGGAAAATCCTATGTTTCATCCTCTGTTGTTAGCCCCTGTAAATTTGCATCTGAATCCGACTTGGAAAAGCTGAGCTGCTGTATCTAAGCCGAGTTTTCAAGCATAGCTACAGGCTATAGCAATCATTCAAACAATGTAAACTTAATGCCTTCAGAGGAAATAACTCAGTAATGACCGATTACAATGTTTAAGTACTATAGTCTTACGTATTTTAGTAGTATTTCATGAATGCATGTGCGTATTTGAGTGTAAGTATGAACTAGTATTCTGTATACACAATTGCCTACTGTCTACACATGATATAATTTTTCATGTTATGTTTTTGAATATATTGATTTACCTGATCATTTGAGAAAGTGAAGAGATCCTAGATGTAGTTTGGATTCGTATATGATATTATACTGTACAACATGTTTTTATTAAACATTTATGTACTGTAAGCATACAAGTGTATGACTGAAGATTGGATAGGAAAATTCTGGTGCAACCCAAATTAAATAAGCCCAAAAATACTTGTTAAAGGACAAATAAGATTTGAAGCTTCATCGAAACTAGATGGAAAAAGATAAAACGGCAAGATGATGTTTTCCATTTCCCATCATAATAAATTTTGTAAACAGATGTACGTAAAATCACGCGTGTAAATTCTAGAGGTCCGACAGTGTGCGTCAAGTAAAGCATTTAATTTATCGTGATGATAAGAATTTGTTATTAATGTCATGTATAATGTAGGCGCGTGATATCATACATACTTCATACCTACGATGCTATGATATAATTTAGGACGTAGCTAATTATATTGATAATTAAAAAGTACTCGAGCTCAAAGACTTAAAAGTATATATATGTTATAGTCTGTAATTTGTATCAAAGTTCTGAATTTTTACCCATTGTCTTTTCTTTTTTACAGGAACATAAACTTGAGCCATCGTTGACAAGGGACAGTAAAATTGGAGGAATCGTAAACCAAAAACTCAAGTTGTTCGATTTAAAAGGAGCAAATAAAAGAAGATTATTGTATTGTATTGATTTGAGATTTAGTGTTTGTGATTTCTTGTATGGACATGGAAAGTCCTGTCAAATTTATGTTCATCTAAACTATGAATAAACGTCAAAATTAATTTTCGACGTATCTCTCTTTAATCAAGATTTGGAACTCTACAGGGAGTCCAATTGAAAATTACTTTTGTAAAAATAATTGGAAAACCATTCAAGAAACAAGAAAAAAACGACAAAAATACTTCAAAAGTGTATTCCCGTGTAAATGTGGTCCTCTTACTTTATGTATTAGGGAATTTTTTTTTGTGAATCGAATGGGTAAACACACAAGTGAAGTTACAAAAATGAAGGTGACTGTTTGCTTTGGATCCGTTCGGGTCATCGTGCCCGTGCCTGAAAATATGCTCGTTCGAGACCTAATTGGACAAGCCACTTTACGATATAAAAAGGCAACAAATAAGGTAATTTTTTGAATTATGTAGTGTAGTATATAGTTGTAAACTAAAGTACTAAAAGTATTAGTTTCATGCTGTTGCATATATGACATAAGACACAAGTGTACTATAGATGAAGGGCACTACACTACATTTAGATTTGAGTAATTTGAATGAATGAAATGGATAAAATAATAATAAGCTGCATTTATCACACTACATTTTAAACGACATTTTGAGTGTAGCTTACTCACACATGAACGTATTTGTGTATCATATATCATATATCATACATCCATTGCATCATGCATAACTAATGAGTAAACACGGTTTTCCGCATTATAATGTATTCGTGAATGATTTGAGTACTAAGCTCCAAGACATCAAATATTAATTCACCATTTAAATCGAAGAAAAATATATATATATGCTACGTAACTCTGCTCTGGAAGTAAAGAAAAAAGCAGTTTATACGACTTACAATATCCAGAATGTTAAAGATCCATGCTTATAGTAATCAGATGAGAAAGTGAGAACCTATAGCTTTTTAAATCATGAGGTATACAGTATACAAGTATACATGAATGAAGAATGCATGATACATTCATAATATTTTACCAAAGAAATGCATGCGGAGAAATTCAAGTTGGAAAAGATTTTGATAAAAAGTTTTTTTGGAAAGCAAGAGCAGAAAACGATTCGATCCGGCATTTATTGTGTTTAATAGTGATCGTTTACTGTCCTGCCGTGTAGGTTTTTATTTCGTAATTTTAATACGCACTTCACTCCTGTCAACTCTTTTCATGCAGGAATGTGTCTGTGCCTATGTTCACTTTTGCTTCCATAATGTGTCCAATGTGCATACTCCATTGTTGTTGACGTATAGATGTTTTATATTATGTAGAACGCACAGATTTACGCTGGTGTATTATTTTCAATTCACATGAAATGCAGGATTTTGGTTGGAGAAAATCTATATTGTTGCTGAAAGTATTTTGTACTATGATCTTCCACATGAATTTATTACCAAGCAGTTTACCAGGAAATTATTTTATTGACAAGGTTTATTCATTGTATTATTATTTTTTCCATATCAAAATTCAGAATAAAAATAGAGAGAGGAGTAAAAAGTGAACTTTGCATCTATTTGCAAGAACATGAACATTTATGTAACGTTGAAATTGTTGGAAAATATTGGATGGGAATAGTTTTTGACCGTTGTAATGAATACGGATTGTGCTACCCATCTAACATCTGACCGCAAGGTACAAAATACAAATCTGTAAACATTTTGAATCTTGATGTGCTTGAAGTAAGCAGCAGACTAAAAGTATTTTTCCTCAAACGAGTAAAAAGTAGTGTATTGTGGATTATGGTGGATTGATGTAGCACAAGTCATTCACAACAAGCACAAAATAATAATAATTTTTGATGCTAGATTGGATGTGTATATTATGTACATGCAGAGTTTTACATAGATGTGTACAAAGGCAAAAAAGAATTACTTGTGTCCAATGTTTGTGCTGTATATTTTCACTGAGTTTGAGTGTAAATTAGCCTCGGAAGACAAACTGGCATTAATCAGAGACATTTGTGTTATAGGAATAGTATGATTGAAGAGATGTGACGTATTCTACAATAACCATAATAAAAATAATAGTAATTCTTCATTGATTGACATGAATGGGTTCTTGATGATAATGCCAACGGTTTTTACTTACTTTTCATCTGAAAATTTGGTGATTAGACCAGCCACTATACACACGTACAAAATCAGTAAATACTGTAAACCAAAATCAAGTTTTTTTGGGATCAGAATATGTATAGTTTTACTCTTTGTCCCCTTTTCATTTGATATTCCGTACAACGTACATTGTCATAATAATAATAATGATTCTTTTCCACAAATGTAATCTCAGCTTGTCGGGGGGATCACAAATGTTGACATGTTTTACAATAGTATAGTATACACAATACACATGTATGACTGGTCATTGGTCATCCGTAGATATTTGTCACGCCTCTTCACCCGAATAAGTATTGTGAATTTGACTTTTGTCTAGGTAAGCTCAATGATCGGATGTGTGCATGTATGTATGTAATACATATCTATAGATATAGGGTGGAAAAAAGTACAAGGAATGAAACATGGAAAATAAATGATTCATGAAAATGACACTGAAATTAATACCTGAATTTTGTGTTTTGTGTTGCATGCCACAACATGGTATTAAATCCAAAAATCAAAGGCAAAACTGTTGTATTTAGAAAAGGAAAATTTGTCAAAATTACACATGACGGTGAAAATTATCTGAGCTAGTACCAACAAGTTAGCGTTTCAGCTCAATTGTACAACAATTACTCAGTTGTATACATACATATATTATGGTTTTACCTATCATGTATTTAAACTTCACTCTGAGAAATAATAGATATGAATCTTGTCCATTTGTTTTTGCAATCGGTTCAAAAGCAAGTTTACAGAAAAACAATGAAAGATATATATATATATATATATATGTACAATGTGTTTGCTGTTGCTAACTAATACAAGGACAATTATCAAAATGTGGTACTAGAGCCATAAGATTGGGATTTTCTATTCTTGAGAACCCAAAAAAATGACTGAAAAAGCTGGGGAAAAGCAACACTTGAAAATAAAGGTAAAACTAAAGACATCCTAGACACATCATACATGATAGTTTAACATTGATATATCATGTTAGATGAAATCTTAATACAATAATAAGTAAGTACAACAGTAGAAAACGCCAGGAGAATTTTGTCTGATCTTTTGAACTGTGTTTCGTTGTTTTTATCATTACAACGGGTAATGAAATTTAATCTATTAAACATAAAAGAGGATATGAATTCTTCAAAAACAAGATTAGAAAATACGTTACATCATTTCATGCATTTCCCAAGTTTTGTAAGTGTGTGAATGAGATGAGTTTTCCTATCATGTTGTGATATCTTTTTGCCGGTACTTTGGATTTATAATATAAAATTGAGTTTGAAAATTCTTTCATGCTATTCTGACTTTTACTCATATAGAATGAATACAAAGTGTATATTTTCAATTCAGAGATTGGACAGAAAACGAAGGTGCGTGTTGTGGAAGTAATGAAATGAAGTGAAACGAATCTTAGGATTAGACAGTTTGTTCCTATATCATCCTACTATGTCTTTTCTGTACTTCCAACTTGTAGCATAGAAGAACTTATATTTTACTTAAATGTTACCTCATACATGCAGCTTCCACAATGTATGTATACTTATAAATATAAGTTACTGGTAAATGAAATCTTTGCTCAAAGTAATATAAAAAATAGTCAAGTCTCTGTATGTATATACATACGTGTTTTAAACAAAACGCTCTAGATTCTAGATGTATCCATTATACATATCACATTTCATGACCAAAAGTTAAAATTTATCTACAAAGACAATCAAAATTATGTACTAACATTTACCTTGCGCTTCAATGATGTGAATAACGATGGGAAAAGAATTGTGGATGAATCTGAGTTCTGACAAGAGAAACATTTTTTTTTCAAAGCTAGACTGTTTTCGTTCTCACTTTAATTGCTGAAAAATGTATTATCTAGACGTATTTTATGAAGAGATTTGGAATTCAATATTGAGGAAGAAGGAAGACTCTTTGATAGAATTCATACATGGTATTTATTTACAATTTACTCAAGAGTTTGATTTGTATGTATTTTATGTATCATGTTTAAATAATTAAGAAGAGAAAATTCCTTGTCAGATCCCGTGCGTATTTTACAGGACTCAAAGATTTTATCATGATTTCCGTAAGGTACACTATTTTGTATGTTTCTTCACTTTAGTTTGTTTTTTCTTTTACTATTTCTTTCTTAGCAGTTGCATGAGACACCGGGTGTATCTTTTGTATCTTCATGATTCTTTTTATTTTTCAAGAAAAAATGTCAGGGGAATTCCATTCTCCAACATAGATTTTGATTGCTTGGTGGCGTTCCATTTCCACGTAGTGAATTTTTTTGTCTCTTCTGTATTTCCTCTGCACAGTGAATTGGAAGTCGTTTTGAAAAATCTTGACGCTGAAGTGTGCAAAATTTGCCAGAGCTTGAAGAAACCGAGATATTATTTGTAGATTTAGCACACAAAACAATTTGCGTCTCCAACTTTTTAATCTCTCTAATACAGAAAATATTCCATGATCCATGAGCTTGTGGAAATAATAATATACATTTGGTCTTATTAGGTTTAAATGATATAGTAACAAATTCAATACTATTGAAAGTTTTACACAGACTTTAAAAAAAAGCTAATGATATAGTTTTTATAATATTTATTGTTTGTATTTGATGTCACTCAAGTTTCGCATCAATGTAAAAAACCAAAAGGAAAATGCTAAATTTTAATTTTTGGTCCAAATGTTATTTCATGAAAATGACATCCACTTTCAAGTTGGATAAAGATAAAATGGCACTATATCGTGTCTCAAATGACCAGTAACGCTAGTGTAATGAGGACAAAGTTCAAGAATGTTAAAACCTCACGTTTCATTTTACGACTCATGAGTTATTCCAAGTTAAGGAGACTGAATTACGTCCGACAGATTGTTTAACATGTTCTCAAGAGGAATAGTCATGGACTAATTTATTTAAATCTTTTTTATTGCTTTTCTTCTTCTCAAATTTCTTATATGAGTTGAAAAGATCTCAGGTTTCTCATACTACAACACTCACATAAAAAAACGTTACTTTATTTCAACATCACTGCAAGATAATAAAACAAACTAAAGAGAGTGTCGCATGTACAATGCATGTACGTGTGAATATATATATTATGTATGTTTCAGCAGTAAAAGCGTCAAAAATCTCAAGTCGTGATTATCTTGAATTGGGATTCGAATTAATATGATCATTTAAAATACCAGACTAATACAAAACATAATAATAATAGGATATATGGTAGAATTTGAGGGGATGAGTAGTAAGCTAAGTTTACTACTGACTACATATATATATATATTCTTATACGTAAGCAAACGTATGTGCTTTGTATGTATTGTGAATTGTACGTATTTTTTTATATGCAACATATATTAATAATAGTGAATGACACAATAACACTTTCCATTAATGCTCATGATAAAAACATTAATTGGTACAGGTATTGTGAACGTCTATTATTATATAAATTCCGCGTATTTGCATTTGATTTGGGTTACTGTATTATCATAAAATATGTCTATAGTCTACACATGATTTGCCTATAACCTACCAAGTTAGTACACCTCGTTGTACTTTTTTGTACTCTGTGTGCATCAATTCGTCCTACTACAAAGATGAATAGACCTCTTAATGATGTGCTGCAGATCATTATAATATTCCACTATTATAATTTCTACTACTTTATGTAGCTAAGGAAAAGTTATTTCTATACACACTGCGTATATAAATATAAATGTATACACACTCTATTGTAAAGTAGTGCTTCATTTTCAAAGCTGACTTGCTTTTAACTCATGACTTTTACAATGATATACAAACGCACCACATTTAAAGCTTTTTAAAAGAATTGAGACGGACCGTTCTTCGTGAACCTTTTCCAAACTACTATTAACGTGATGATCGAAATAATAAACTTGAATAGACTGTTCAACTGTAATATTCTGTACGTCATGATGATGTGTAGCATTTATTTGTGGTTGAATTATTGAAACAGAATTGCTATCCGCGTATTTCAATAAATATCACCAATATGCTTGTCCTCTTGTAAAATGTTTGTACCGCTGTACTTTTTCTAATTTTTAATGCATTTATCGTCATAGTCATTCGATAAAGAGGGATTTAAATGTGTATAATTGTAGATGAAGTATATAGGTGGAATATTGAGATGAAAAAATTATTCATGCATCTAATTTTCTATAGAAAATAGAAACTATACACTATACCCATGCCTTCCTACCTACAAAGAGTATTTTAGGTCAAAATGAATCGAATTGAAAGTTTTATATATATATTTATGATGATTGTGCTTTCAGTATTGACGGATGCATGAATGAAATCCGCATGTTATGATTTATGAATGAAATGTAGAATACGTTTGCACAAAAAAATAAGTACATGAACACAAGAAACAAGAATGGATAAAAAGGGTTGAAAATGTTTTGAAAAAATGTTCAAATTGCATTTAAATTGTTTCAATTTTTATCGTAAGCTCCCTTTTTTTCTGAAAGAATGAAGGTGAAATTAATGTATCATTTACTGAGGATTTTCGTGATGATTTTTATTATTATTATAATAGTGCCTAGTTCCATAGGTCATAATATTATTGTATGCTCTTCTTTTTGCATTTGAAACATTCCTGTAGTTTTCATTATAATGAGTTGTACGATATTTGAAATGTACCATGTGCTTTCATGGTGAAAGGTATAGGTAAATTAGGCTAGCAAAGAAAATGCATGTCAAAGTCGTGCCTTTCAATTTGCCACTACGCGTGTGTTTCTGTGTCGGTCAAATTTTATATAAAGCTGATCTTCTTTGTTTTGGAAACGTATGTGAAATGTATGTTCCGTTTCTTTAGGTTGAGTTTCATTTTCATGATTTATTAACGTGTTAGGGATGTAAGAAAATGTCGCTTGGAACTCCTACAGTCTAATAATAAAAAAAAAAAGTGTTACATTGTAAAAAATAAAATATTGAGAGAGTGATTCTAGATTCTAGTCTAGTAGTTTGAATGTGAACTTGCACATGTTCTAGGTGAAAATGCGCAATAATAGCTATTCGCATCAAGAATCAAGAATCAAGACACTAGATGCATGGCAAATGACACGATAGGGAAAACTAAGCCAGTCTCTGTGGACGTTGTGTACGTGTAGACAATGATTTTACGTTCATGTAAATGGTAATGTTAAAAAATTGATTTCCGATGGGCGTTTTATTTCAATAATGCCGCACATACTCTCTCAGAAGACCTGTTATACTTATATGTAGAAAAATCTACGTTTTTTTTCACTTGATTACCTGAGAAATTTCCACGTACATGTCCACAGTAAACAGTATCATCATTCTTACTCATATTCATAATATTCATGTGATTGGAAATGGAGCTCAGTATGTACAATGTACAATGTACTGTGGTAATATGTAAAGAATAAAGAGGTTCATTGCATCTGAATCTACATGTTTGTTCCTTTTAAGTACTATTTACGTATATTGTTATTGTTTTTACCTTCTTTGTTTAATATGTCCATTATGCCATTATGCGTGCCATAAATTCACAGTAATCATATGAAGACTAACCTTCACGTATGTTTACGTTTTATGTCTATTCAACATGTGCAATGTGTACAGCAATAACTGTTATAGTATTTGGATTTGGGTAACTGGAATTGTAGGTTTACGTTGTTTTGTATTGATTTCAACTTGAAACTTTCAACCCTTCTAGAAAAAACTATACTGAATTCTACCTCCGCAACGCAACGTTCCACTCGGTAGTTTTCAATCTGAATCGTTTTTTTCTCTGCTATAGGGTATTATGCGTACAATACAAGTGTGTGATTGTGTCCTGTCCTGTTCCGGTTGGAAGTAGACGTTTCCGGTGGCAAAGTCTACTAATAAAAAGGAAAACAAGGGCTTCAAATACAAAGCTAATATACAATGCACCCCAATTTCCAGTTTTCTGTTTAAAGTTGTGAATTATGGATCTGCATGTGTAATTATTATTCATGAATTTTTTGTTGCAAGTATTATTAATGGGAATATGCAAATACATAATAATGATAGTAATTACTATTATTAATAATAATTTTATATTTTATAACACCATTGTGATTGTCGGTTGACCGTGTTAGTTTATTTCAGTATTGTGAAGACAATTTGGTTTTATTTCTTCAGAGTCTAGAGTCTAGAGTTCAATGTGTGTGTAGCTGTTTACTTTTTATGTATGCCATTCACAGTAATTTTTAGTTATCAATTCATGAATTACTAATTATAGACTTGTCGTATGATTCTGTGAACTTATCTTGATCTTATTTGTTAAGTATCATGGCAATAGTAATAATAATAATAAAACTTGATCTACTTCTACTAACATATATTACAACTGAGACAATTTTTGTAAGAGTCAAGAACGACGCAATTTCTTTTCGTTCCATTTGGAAAAGGAAGTTTGTTTCTGCTACTATTATAATCATCCCCATCCGTTCCCTGTACTAAAGCTTCTTCTTATACTAGCCACAGGTAAAACGGCACATGTAACTTTAATTTCCCTTTTGGACTCCCTCATATTCATTACTCCATTATCACGAAATGAGTAAATAAAGTAACAGCGACAAAACAGAATTCATCAAGACGAAGCTCGTTTCTCTACGGATACTGGACACTGCGTCCCTTTGCTATGTGTGTATATATGTAATGTGTACATATTTTATGTGCATTCATAAATGTGTGTTTATATAGAGTGTATTAATAATTATTAGATTTTGACTGTAAACTTATATAATATATTATATACACATGTTTACGTACAGAAGGAGCGACGTCTATGATGGATAAAGATAAATAAATAAATGAAAGCGAATGGAGTTTATTTGTTGTGTAGGGTGGAAAATATTATTATTTTTTTGCAGGTGAACGACAATGACGATGCAGGTTGTAGGAAGGTGTACAGTGTACAAATATGTATGGTGCATGTATAACATATAATGCATATTTTATTTTTGTCATTTGCCTTTTGAACGTGTTTCTTATAAGTCTTGTACAAGGTCAAGTTGTCAACCACAAATGTTAGAGGATGAATTTTGCTACGGTCTGGTGTGTGCTGTGTTATGGTTAGATATGAAGATTTTGTTTCATCTTGTAGTTGTCTTCACACTTTCAAACAGGCCAGCATTCAGACACACGATAAGTGTCATGGCAAATCTAGAAAAGCTCCAGTAGTTTAGATCGTGTACATGATGTCTCCAAGGATTATGGAAAAAAAGAATCCATACAAAATACAATTGGTGATTATTATTTTTTAGATTTTTTGAATAACTAGTGGCTGTTGAATTTGGTAACAGGTATTACGTATACAAGTAGGAATCTTTATGAAATGACAATCTAGGATATTAATCCAATTTCATATTTGACTTGATGGATTTTTCATGTGGGGAAAAATCCTTTCATAATTTGGACTTTGACTCATATGTATTTGTTATTTGTATAAAACTGATCAGCATGGTCGATAGTATGACTGATAAAAAAAATTGAGTAAAATAATAATATCAAAATAAAACAATGGAATTAAGTGAAAACTTTTCAGTGTTTTTCTTTGCATTATTTGGCCTCTTTCTTTCGATTTGGTTTTGGAAATTGAATTTGGTTTTGAGAGCGAATACGCACATGTATAGTTTTCATTGTACATATAGTTGTATTCAAAAAAAGTATGTACAGATGCATGTAATAGTGGTTGAATTTTGAATTGGATATCGAAAAATGAAAATGTACAATGATAGTAAATACATAAATTGGATTATTGGAATGCAAACCACATGAAATGGCTCTATGGTCGGCAGTCGGCTGTTAATTTTTGGATTGTAAGTAGTAAAATTTCATTTCTTTATTCAATTTTTTCATGGTCTACTGTCAGTCTATTTGTTTGGTTTGTCCTTTGTGGTTTTTGTCTGGTTAAATATTAACTTGACTTTTGTAATGAGTTAAACTCAACTCCTACAACATGGGCTATGTTTTTTTGTCTTTTAATCTATACATTCCCTTTTTAATACAAATGATTCTAAAAATTTAGTATTTTATATTGGTATTGAGTTGGATTGGATTATTTTTCCATAACAGATTTATGGCTTCAAAAGTTTCAAAAGTATTATCCATGTATATGTATGATGTATGATGCATGATTAATGGATTTGTATGAGTAGTTGCTGATTCTCCAAGTAATGTTGACGTAATAGGCTTGGTAAGACGTCTACAATATTTATAGATATTTTACGTGTTGAGAAAAAACATATATATACTTTTGATTTGTAATTGTGTTCACGTTTTGAAGCTGACGAATACTTGTGACTTGTGACTTGTATGTATGAGTAGGGAAAAGGAATGAACGGGCGCACTTTGTGATGTTTGGTGACTCATGTTATACATGCTTTTCAATTGAATGTCAATTCCAAACTACAACACATTGTTTTTATTCTCATTGTTATTGTTATAAAAATGTATGGATGGTTTTAAAAGTTTTTATTTGACTATTTTCCTGTATAATGTGTAGCGCATAATAATAATAATAATGTGTGAGTAGGTATAATATGTACAATGTACATGATATTGGTTGAGTTGACTCTGACAGCTTTTATGCTTGTACATGTGAATAAAATGTGAAGCAACTAATCCATCTTGTGCATAACAAGCGTATCATATCACATCACATATCATATATAATAACATGATCCCTGGGAACAATACAATGTAAAATGCTTAAAACGTACAGATGAAACTGAAAGAAATGGGTTGTGGCTTTTTGGTACCTTCGTCTTAAATTACTCTGACTTGAATGAATGAGTGTAACAAATAGTCCCATACTTGAGACTAGAGATACAGCGTATGTATACAACATTACTACACATGGCTGACAGCTGATGTTGACTTATCATTTCATTTTTTTTCTTTGTTAAATGTTGAGCTCACACAGAAAAAGAAAGTACAGAATGTAATGTGTGTGAATCTAAAATTAATATCTAATGTTGAGGGATTTTAAAAGTAATGGATAAAAAATAAAATTGGCTTACATATATCTTTTGTTGATGATTTTAGATTGTAGAGGTAACCATGATTAGCATTATAATTATAGGTTTGTCTATGTGCAGGTGCATTCGTGGGTGATTTTTCAACTAGAGTAAGTACAGTTTGTGGTCAGATGTTTTGAGATGTTTTCTTTAATGTATAATTTGTAATCCACTCTTTTTTGAACCATTTTCAATGATACTCTTTTATTCAGTGATCAAGAATCATTCAGCATAAAAATTAAAATGAAATTTAATAGTTTGTGAAAGTAATATATACAGTTTACATACCTCGAGGAAACTGGGAACTTGAGAAGTTTATATAAATTTTACTTTGATTATGCAATCCATGTGTATGTTTTTTTATTATGTTTTAATTTTATATGTAAAATGTAAACTAAGAAAATTTCCAACTTTATACAAATATTTATATTTTGTATTCAAATGTCGGCTAGTACTTGTATAATTTTTAAGCATTATTTATTGTTTATTTCCAACCAGGATTGTTTACATTTAGAATTTACAATGTACAATGTACAGTCCAAATGGCCTTGGTATGTCTAGGTTTACTGTTACCACTCCGCTCACTACTCACTATAAATTTGATATCTGACATGTATAAAAAGGACGCAGAGTTCATTGTAGTCATAATTAGTTTCAGCCGTTACAACCTTTGCAAAAAATATATTTATGCATAGAGTGAGGTCTGAGCAAAGGAAATAATAATAATAACACCAAACTAATGCATAGATACAGTTGTATACGGACGCTCTACTTTACATATCTCGTGTATGAAATGTGTGACAATTACATTGACCATCATAAATGAATAATGAAACGACAAAAAAAAATTGTTCGCTATCATTGTCATGTCTGAACATTTAATGATAATGGCAATTTCAGAGACTTCACAGACTTTTAACGAGCCTTAAGTCGATAAGAATGGAAAAGTACACCAAAAGTTGTTGCGGGAAAGGAAAAAATTCTAACAATACTTGTATCTATATGCATAATATTCTCGTGTCAAAATTAGTAGCAGTTAATAGTTACCAGGTACCACAGGTAATCCAATAATGTATCTCAATCCATTTCAAAACATTATTAGATATCACAAGAACTTTTGCTAGAATGTAAAGGGTTGTTGAAGGTATAGCAGGACCAGGTAATTTTAGTAAAATCTACACTAAAAATCATATTTCTATAATACTATTTGTTTTCAAGTTACCATGTCAAGGGCAGGTAGCAGAAACTCACTACAAAATCTTATAGAGTTAGCATCGTTCCATGATGTTGTTAGATACTGCTCTCAACAGTACACATTTTAATTTCAGTTTTGCTGCGTCATTCATTTTCTACTTTATGCGACTTCCATGATGGGTTCATATTATAGTTAATAGTAATATCATGTCATAATTGAATAAATGAAATGAAACGAAATGTATGTATATGTTAAAGGTATATACAATATACAGTCGTCATTTTTACTCCTGATTTTGTGAAGAGAAAAGGTAAAAGATTGTTATTTTCATCATAAATTCTTCTTCTTTGTGCCATTTACTTGGCATGTGTAGTAAAGAGTATAGACTATGATATAATACTACTTCTATCTGTGTTTTATATTTAATCCTTGCCTAAATGTTAAATATTACGTTAATTTTCTCATAAAGTTTTATATGCAGCAATTTGAAAAATCCTATAATACTGCTGTCTGTCTTCTACATGTATGCATACAAAAGATGGGTACGAAATCTAATGTAACAGGTAATGACCAGCTTAAATGTGTAATATAAATCCCACTTATACATAAAGCCTGTAGCCTGTAGCTTTACACAGCAGCAAAAGTACTTTGAGATAGATATATAAAATAGCGTAATACCATAATGCACATGTATATTATATGCTTGTAGTTTGGAGAAAGAGATTTAAAATGTCTTTCTGTAATAGCATTTTTCTGAGAATCTCAGAGGGAAAGAAGTAAAATAAATGATGAGTCGACTTGATACAACTATACAAACTATGTCCAATGTACATGTGTACATGATGGAGGAAACTAAGAAAAACTCTTGCTGTTTTATGGTCATATGCTAATTATTGTACACGAGAGGCTTTTAACAGTAACAGTTTTAAATTGTTCTTCTATGATATACGTCCGATCCTCATTATGTATACACACGAAACAAGATACATAAATGCATGGACAGCATGTACTATGTACAGAAGTCGTCATCCTCATGGTTTTTGCTTCTTCTTCTGCTTCATTGTCATATGAAGAGGATGATGTAGGGGAAGAAGTTAATGATAAATATCTGTGTATGACAACGTGTTTTACCATTATCTGAATTAATCTTCCAATCACGTTGCTCGACCATCAAATTAGTCAGATGATACATCAGCAAAACTTTTTCTCTCCTCACAATACACAATATACCCATGCAAAACATAATGGCTAATCTTTTTCTTTCAATAAAAGTATCATAAAAAAAGATCCTTGTAAACAATTCAGTAAACTCTTTTGCTCCATATTAAATTGTATACTTGAATCCTCACGATTGAAAAGAATCCTACCGAGTAATTTGTTTTGTTCTCTATATATTTATAGTTTCTGACTTCTATAGTTTGTTACATAATTTATGTATTATGTACATATTTTATTAATAGGATATGTAGACATATGTGTTTGTACACTGCTAAAAGGTATGAAAATTCTTTTTATGTCCGTTAACATTGTTTATGAAATATTATGAGTTTAAAATGGCAATTAAGCTGTACCGTTTTACATAGTTGTGCATGTTACATCTAAACACCATACACAATATACAAAAGAGCGAGTACTGGGAGAGCTCTAGTTCATTTAAAACAGCAATGTATATACATTATACATACATAAAGATGCTGATATGCGTTTTCATCCTACTTGGAAATTTTAGTACAATGTGTATTGAGTCTTGAGTCTTGACAATTCATCTTGGCGAAATTCCGTGCTTGTGGTTTCAGGTTGTCTGGATTGTAAACGTTTTAACCTACACTCCATGTTGCCTCATACTTACAGCAACTAAAAGGTTCTGATCTTTTACAGACCAGCAGAAAAATACGCATTTTTTTACAACACAAAAAGACTAAGAGGCATCTTATATAATAATATTACAATCACAATGTGTATGTGTTTCATATATCTTACATTTTAGATGTTAAAAAGTTACCAATGTACATGAGAGTAGATTTACATAGTTAGTTAGGTTTTACAGTAAAAGATAAAATCCATTTCAGACTTCATTATCAACTTTAACTTTTGACAGTAATCTAGTTGACTAAAGCTATTATGTATTAGATATTAGACTTTGAGGGTTTACCATAAGAAAGAATAAAAACATTCTCAAAGTTGACTACATTAATGAGAGGAGAAAGAAAACCCACTATCATATCGTTTTGCTTGAATGCAATTGCAATTTGAAATGATTTAGCAAAAATTGGACACGCTTCCCTATGGAAAAAAAGTACATATTATAGTAGATAAAAATTATTTATTGCTTATCATGATTGTATAGCA
This sequence comes from Sminthurinus signatus, assembly GCA_019776565.1. NCBI lineage: Eukaryota > Metazoa > Arthropoda > Collembola > Symphypleona > Katiannidae > Sminthurinus > Sminthurinus signatus. The sequence continues at coordinate 17,460 of JABASP010000982.1, read as the reverse complement.
AGTATTATGTATTCACATACAAGATAGAAGCAAATGCTTCATAACTTGTACATCATACATTGTACAGTGACTTTATTCATGATAGGATTATGGATGGACAAGGTGGATATATGTAGCTTCTGCTTCATAGTTCAAATCAGTATCAGTAGTTTAAACTAGGCAAGCAAGGGTTAGTTTTTTTTCAAGTTATGGAATGATGATGATGATGACTAACGACAAAGTATAAAATCTTTCTAGATAAAAATACAAAGGAAGTTGTGGTTACTTTTTTTTGTGGGTACTGAATACTGCATCACTATAATATGTTATTATAATATTTATGTTTGGATTTTGTAGAGAGAAAAGTCATGAGATGGATGGGTGTTGTCTTGTGTAGTTCTTTGAGAGACAATTGTTTCTCCCTATTTGTTGTACACAATGTTTCTATAGTTGCATATGCGTTCTGTCTTTATACATTTTTTTTCGTAGCCACTGTATAGCCACTGTATAGTGTGTACAGCGGCAGAATAAAAAAAAACAATGCTGTAATCGAAAAATTTGCATGTCATGTAGAAAAATATTGATGTTCCTTGTATTTACTAAAATATTTAATACATATACTCCTACAAAACCTCTTTCCTCTTTATTTAGTATGCATTCTTTCATGCTTGCGTATTAATTAGGATGATAAAAAAGTTTATATATATTTTAAAATATCCTTTCCATTGTGTGTTGTGTTGTTCACTCGAGATTGCTGTACAATATTTTTAATTTTTATCTACTGCGAGGGGTAGAGACTAGAGACTAAATAATTTTTGAATGACTACTTTTATTATAATATATTACCTTTGGTATTGTTTTATAAGTAAACTTTCCCGTTTGGAACACTCTGCCATTGCCATGGTTCAACAGAAACTTGTAAGGACTATTCGATTCAAAATGAATTCAATTATACCAATCATTTTTTACGAGTACGACAGAATTGCATTATCTAATTATATAATTTGGTATACTGTGCTTTTTTGTCCAACCGTCCGAAAAGAAAAACAAACTCCGGAAGTGTTTCATTAGCTGTTTGATCAACGCTTTAATGTAGCACCATATGAAGACAGACTTATCAGTGCATACGAGCTTGCTTCTGAATTGCTTTATCTTTTTATCTTTGATGTTTGCTGTCTGCTGATCGAGTATCGAGACGACAAAAGAATGAGCAGAAGAGAGTAGTGTGATGTGTGATGTAATCTGTAATTTTATTAGGATAATAGTTTGGGTTTTAAAAAAAAACGTTGTTGAAGAATTCTCTCGTCCCTTCACCTTCCTTATATAATTGTGCACATGATTCGGCTATTTTAAAATATGCCTCATTAAACTCGGCATAGTCGTATGTTGTATAGTGTATAGTGCTAAAATAATAATAGTGTGCATAAGGTAATTTTGACGGCATCAAGACGGCAACCGCTGACGACAGCTGACAATAACATATTGCACAAATACGTATGTGTATACATCTAAGTGTAGTTGGTTTTAGTTCCAAGTCTCTGTATGAATCTGTGTGTAATTTGTACGGGGAAAACTGTATGTACAGAGAACAGACAATATTTGCCATTTGCTGTTAGCAATTTCCAAATTTGGACTGATGTATACACACGCCTTTTGAAGTTTTAGTTTTTTTTTCTATCTCTTACATGCATGTAAACTTACTTGCCTTGTCCCTTGTGACTTGTGAGTATCTGTATGTGTTATGTGGAATTACGTTGTCATTTGTAAATATACACTGCATTGTAAATTGTAACCTTATCGTTCAACGACTTATTATCATCCGGTCAAACGTTGACATGAATTGAGATTTGATTAGGATTTTATTCTTCTACACTTAATAATATAGATATAACGTCTGCATATACTATCTACTATCTAGAATGACAACAGCTACAAGTACAAATTTTAACAAAGGGTTTTATCCTCCACTGAGTATACTAATAAGTACAGGTGTGTTTGTACATTGTACATCTATAATATATGTACAACATACATGCATTAAATTAGATCGATCGATATATTTTCTTGTCTGCGGTTTTCTACACGTTTACATCATTCGCCTCAAGTATCAAGTATTGTTTGCTGACAGGAGAGTGTCAGTGATTGCGTTTGCAATTTACTTCCTGTTTCAGATATAAAGCAAACATTTGTAGTAACGTAGTCTTTTAGGTAGAAACCGTACGTATATATGTATTGGTACTCCTTTCTCTCTTTCTCTTTCGGCATGTTATCTTATGTGTACGTAAGACTTGTACTATTTGTATTTGATGTTTGAGTGGGATTAGAGGAGGTTGGATTTATGAAGGCTCTGATTCTATTCCTTGTGATCACATAATATATATATTGTACGTTCCTCTTGATTCTTCATTTTTTTACAATCGGAGTAAATAAATTGCTCATGCTTTTAATTTCAATATAATATATTACATGTGCATATACTTTATATTTGACCGAATAAAGTTGTGGTATTAGATTGTAGATAATATTTTGCTGTTAGTCTATTGGCAGAATTTTTCAACTCTACAATTTTTTCACACCCCCGATTCCATAGACAGTATTAATGTGAAGAATCATGTGTATCATGTATCAGATATGAGTAATGTGTAGCCATGATTATAATTGTACCAGTGATAAATGAGAATTGTGTATGCTGAATTATAGATAGATGCAAACAGAATTGTAAATATTCCTATGAATTTACTTTTGTGTACACAATGTATGATGTATGTTGTACAGTTGATCAGGTTGATTTCTACAGTTATGAACATATGCATATGTACGTATAAAATTTTTTTTGAGGGGAATTATTGAGAAGTTTGAACTAATTAGATGATGTATTTAAAGTAGTTCAAATACATTTAACTGTTCATGAAGTGGAATTGTATTACTGTTTACTGTGTAATTGCACAGCTTGTAGAAATAGTATTACTACTATATTTTCTATACATCTGATGTATATGTATATATAGGAAAAATTTATTATTTTACCTGATTAACTGATTAATCATACTTTTGAAAAATATATGCTATACTTTTTAAGAAAGTATAGTCATAGGAAAAGGTGCAAAAAAACAAACAAACAAATTTAAAGTGGTACCCATAACTTTTTATTGGCACTTTTTTTCTATCATGTGAAGATGATGAGAGAAAACTTCAAGAGGAAAGGAGAATATCTGAAGCATTTTTACTATTACAATTATGCCGATAATGTTATTCTTATATTTCCTCTAGATTAAAATTTGTACTAATTTGCCCGGAAGACCATAATCCCTTTTTGTTCTCGATGATAGCTGAACAGAATAATATGATTTAGAAAAAAGTAAACACAAAATATACTTTAAAGTGTACTATATAATGTGTGTACATACATACATGTATCGTCTTTCTCTCTTTATACCAGCGTATCTGGAAAGATTGCTAATGTAAACAGAAAAATTTCTCAAATATGGCATGGTATTATTATTATTATTACTATTATTTTTTGCCGTAGTTGAAGGAGGAGGGGGTGTAACGTTTGAAATGTGTAACACATTTTACCTGTACTCTTTATTATTTTATACGATTAGATCGTACATCGTACATCTTACTCTACCTCTTTTGCTTTACTTTGTTCGTACTCGTGATGGAGTTTTACTTGTAGGCTTGAATAAATACATTTGACTACGTACCGTTAGTTTATTGACCGCCAGAATGATAAGGCTGACTGAGCTTTATTTTATTTTATTTTCCCGTGTTCCTTTTTGGTTTGAATTTTAGTGGATTGTTGGTATAATATATAATACATTCACCATTTTCCATGCATCGCACATTCCATACTCCATACTTCATATTGAAATATAATATTCATATTGTCTCTTGGTTCGTTTCATCAGTAAGTTCATCTGCAATCTGCAGTCATCATGTTGAAGTGGATAATATAATATGCCTGCCTTTGTGGATGTCTCAAGTCGACATCCTCCTCATCATCTGTTGTGTGTGTGTGTGTGCCTTTGTGAATAAGAGACTCAAGTATGTATGTATAAAGTCGGTTGTTCAAGTCAAGATTCATTTCAAATGAGGATGAGAACAAGATGATGCTCATCACCGTCATGATGATTCGGCTACTGATGAATATAGAAGATTGCATAAACATCAAGTTGCATTAGTAGGTATGATATCAAGTTTCTCTTTGTCTCTCTGTGACTACCTCTGCATTCGGCATTTTTTATATACTCTGCCAACTGTCAACCTTGTTCATAAGACCATTTGGGGACATTCAAGTTCATGTTGTTTGTTGTTTCTTTTGGATGAGTTGGTTGATTGTGTCGCAAATTATACAAAACTTCCTTATGGTATTAGATATTAGATACAAGGAATTATATAATATGTATGCAAGATGGTGCCATTTTTATTTTATAATATGTTTTGTATAGGCAAGTTTTATGTTAAAATTATTTAGAACTGGCTTGGAATTTCTAAACCCAACTGAATTAAGGCTAAAGAATATAAAATACATACATAATATATGCATGCTATTCTCATTCCCATTTTCACCATATTGATTACCAGTACATTTCTTTGTTCTGTATATATCTATATATAGGTATACGTTACAACAATGTAATAAAGAAGGAGGTAAAATAAAATGAATGCGGGTTAATGTGGGACAATTTTCCTAGCTCTTATTTAGGCTTCTTTCGTGTATATTCTTTTGTATGTATATGTAGATAAAATGTAGTATACATTTCTCTGTTTTTCCATAAAACTTTAATACATACTCCACTTAAGCTCACCAACTTGAATCTTCACCGCCAACCGCCATCCGCCATCGTGATTGTTGTTGCTCCGTCTCTCATCATCATCATACTTTATGTAAATGAGAGACAATTCAATGTGAAAATTTTCCAGGAAAAGAAGCAAATCTCTCTCACTTTTGTTTCTCTCCCTTGAGCATGTAAATTGTAAAGCCCGGCTACATCAGCCGAAATCCGAAAAGCCTACTAACGAGTCTGAGGTATGCTAAAATATGGAGATTGTTTTCCTTGGGCATATAAAATATATACAACCTGTGTGTATTGTGTGTACACTAAAAGTGTTTATTACGTATACACGAATTGCTGATTTGGGATTAGATAGAAAGTGAATGTGCTTCCACAGTAAATATAACATATATATGCATACGTAGTACGTAAGTACATGCACTTGTACTTGGGAGTTTCTTCCTCCTGACCGATTGCCTTGAACTACATGAACTATAGGAGCATGGGTTATTTAAAGTGATCTTATTCGTTTTATCATGAATCATGAACAATGTGTGTGTGTGTGTTATTGTGTGGTATGAGGCGTGAGGCGTCAAAATCAACAATCAAACAACAGCCAAGTTAAAGCTGTAAGTACTTTTGCGAATTGTTCATACCAAAGAAAATCAAAATTCAACATCAAGTTCAGATTTCTCATGAGGATTTAAGCTTGGCACTTGCCACCACCCCACACACACACATATACACACTTAACATTTAGGAAGTTCCTACAAATGATGCATAAATAGACGGTTGGATGAGCAAGCAAACGAGTAAACGAATGGGACTTTAATTTTATCTTTTATAATTTCCATTTCAGTATTTATTACCCTTTACCCTGTATCCCTATAGAGTACTCATTCTTTCAGGCTGTATGTATAATTTATTCTAGACTCTAGACTGAGGAAGAGTTGAAAATGCAAAGTGTTTTAAACATCATCAAGATTTGAGGGGATGAATTAATTTAGAAACTAAGCCTATTATCTATGACATTATAATAAGCCGATTATGTCTCTTCATGTATCTACATATTTTAAACCATTGTTTTCATCCAAAGTTAAAAAGGAATAAAGCACTGTCTGTAGTCACGAGTAGAAGAATAAAACCTGGTGATGGTTGATAGTGAATGTAAAATCTTAAGAAAGGGTCTGTGTAAACTACGTTCTACCTCTGGAAAAGATTTAAAGGGTTTTGATTTTTGATATACTTACTTTGTTTTCGTCTTAAACAACTGGACCTTTTAAAATCGGAGCGGAAATGACTTTTATGGTCCAAAATGTGGAACATTGCAATCACAATGAAATATAAAGCAAGTCATCCAACCATCCGCATCCCAGTATACTACTGGATTTATTTATTATGTATTATGTATTAGGGTTATTCTGCTCTTTAACTATATAAATTCAATACTTATCCCTTCTTTTGAAGATTTAGTAACAATTTCCCAAAACAGTTATGATGCAAAGATTGGAGTACCAAGTATCGAGTACCGAGATTTATCATTCATATGATCATATGATATTTACAGTTAAATTGTCCCCTGTACTATGTACTCTGTTTACAAGTAGTGAAAACTTGATTGTGTGTACATTCAATTTTCAGTAAGTATAGATTATAGATATATTCAGTATTCAATCATGATTTATCATCATCATCATCTTAAGACCTTTTTGTAATATATGTTTCTAATGGAATATGTATCAGTCTCCTACATGGTCATTGGTCATACACACTCCATGTAGATGTAAATTGTACAATGTACATTGTGTGCTCATAAAATTAGTAGTAACATGATTATAATTATTAATTTGCGGGTACTCACATCAGTATTGCACGACACAAAACAAAAACGGATGGTCAGACGTACGAACGCAGATTACGAATGTGATATAATTACATAACCGTAAAACAAGAAAAAGTATCCATACATGCATGCATAATGTATAATATATAGAAAAGAGAGTCATGATCATCATGCTACAAAATTGCCATAATTATTATTATACAGTATTACATATACGGAGGAAAAGTACAAATGTAAAGTGATTTGAAAATGCTTACACATTCTTCTTCTTCTTCTTTTTGTGGTCCGTGGGCAATGGACATGAAAATTGCCAAATAATTTGCTATAGTAGAGAAAGAGAAGATGAAAGCCAGCACACGTACAACGTACAGCGTTCTTTCCTCCTCTTTTTTTGCATTCATCGGGTTGAGAAGAAAATGCACTGATGTACATTCGGTACCTATGCATAAGAACCACTTATATTGTAAATTGTAAAATAATTTTACAATGTGTAAGCACATGTATATGTGTAAACCTTTAACCACTACAACTGAAACTGAAGGTTGTAGGGTTATGTCCATTATATTTTCCCATTATATTTGGGTTAGAACAGAAACGGAGACGGGAGAGAGAGAGGTTCTCAAAACTGGTCTGAATGAGAAGATCTGTTTACATACATGTTATATATACATATTTAGGCAAGGATCAAGTATATTGTATATTGTATATAGAACAATTATGCTGTAATGTTATGTGAGTTCTTGGTGGGGTAAAATCTTGTGGTACGGTATGGCATGGTATGATATTTCGTATTTGCCTTCCAGATTATTTATTATGAGTTAGCTTGTGTGCACACACGGGGTCAGCTGGCTACATTTTTTTCCCTAACGAATAAGGAACGAGATTTTGTATCCGTTTCATAATGTAATAGGTATAATATATAATGTTCTCGTTGAACGCTCTTTCATACTCTGATACAGTAATAGATACTAAGACAATAGAGGACAGACACGGCCACACTCGAAAAATGTATAGATTATACTTTTTGACCATATACACTATACACTAGATACTAGACCAGAACAGGCGTCAAAGTGACGGCTCGTTGACGATGTCAGGACGATAATTTTTTTTCATGGAAAGGGAGGGAAAAAAACTTTTCTTTTTTTTGACTAAGATTTATTCACTTGTTTGTTGTTTGTTTCAAGGAGACGACCAATACTGTTTTTTTCACCTTTGCTTTTATTTTTGTATTGTGTACATTAGACATTGTACATATCATATTTGTTTTTACTCGGTAACATTGAATCAATGTGCTTTTTTCCTTCCTCTAGTCTACATCACTAAATTCAGCAGTATTGTACGTATTGAAATATGTTTTACACTACTGTATTTAAAACTTGACAAACTTTTTGTGATTCTGGAATTAAACTGGCTTATTGTATTATTACAAATTAGGGAATTGTTAACATTATTTTGTCGTAGTCGCATACAAGAATTAACAAGTAGATAAGTAAGAGTAAGCTTAAGCTCATTGATGCTTAGTTCTTGATCGTGTAGATGATTATCCAGTTGCCAGTTGTCAGGTTAGCCCATTTACGATTCCAAGTTGAATTTGGAGTGAAAAGTCAAGTCAGTTTTAAGTGAGGGATTGAAGACTGAGGGTGAAGGACAGGCTGACGTTTTTCTTAGTTGTACAGTTGTAATGTATCTAGTACTAGTATCTACGTATGTACTAGTGCCTATGTGCGTATGAGTCTGATTAGTAAAATTCAAATCAAATTATTTTCCGGATGAACATTGAATGCTCAAGCTCAAGGATGTCGACTAGACAGAATACTAATAGGATAACTGACCATTAAGATGCCGCTCCTTGTCTCTTTTGCTGTCTATTTTCTTCCCTATATCCAACTTAATGCTTATTGCTGTGTTGTTAAAAACCCCTGTCTTCGCCAGCATAATTTTCTTCAATTTATATTGGACCCGTCGGAATAATAATAATAATATAATCTGTATCTCTAATCTAATGGGCCATTATCTATTATGCTTTGCTCTGTCTTTATTCTGTATTCTGTATCTGTTCATGTATATAGGAAAATTGAATAAGAAGCAGATGGACAAATACGTGTGCATATGTAGATATATAATGAACGTATAATATATAATATAGTATACCTAGTATAAAATTGTCTGGGGGAAAAAGAACTACACTGAGCTTTTGTTCTTTCTTTTTTCAGTTTTTCCCCTTTTAATTCTTTTAGTTCTATAGCGGATGTTGTTGTTGTCCATGTTATAAATGATGTAAATGAATTTAAAAAGTATAACGAATGCATTTTTGTCTACAATTTCCTCACATTATTCAATTTTATATAATAACAGTAACATAGACAGAGCAGGTTTGTGACAGCACGATTAACAATCTGTGTCTAAAAATTGTGATATGACCTATACTCTATACTCAAAAACATATACAGATATATGCTCCACCTAAACAACACCAGTTCCGTTAATTTTAAAGAATGTGATATTAACATAGACACAGATACAGTGAGTCAAACTACAATAACATTTTCATTCAAAAGCTTTCATTTTCATGAATTATGTAGATCGGAGCATAACAATGGTCAACAGTCAACACAAGCCCTTTGTAGAAAGCAGTATGAAAATTGTAACAAAAGTTAGTATAGATAATACCTGCAAATTTAAATGCTAGCTGGACATTCAAAAATTTGGAGGATGTGAACATTCTCACTGTGTTTGCTGTGTTGTTATGTATAAAGTACAATACTACTGATACAACTTTTGTCATGTATTATGTATTGTGTACTTGGTGAACAGTGAACAGGTATAAAATTAAATCTAGGTTACAAGGTTTATATTCAGTACATCACATACACATTCAACGTAATTACAACCTTTGGCACAGTACAAGCTGTAGTAATTCAAGTTTCAAAGCTTCTGTATCTACAAAATGTGATGCTGCACAATGCACAGTACTGCAAAGCTAAAGCCTGTTTTAGGAGTCACGCGGAAGCTTTTATGTAATCACAAATAGGTTTATGACAAATCTCAAAATGTCAATATTACATGTTTGTCAACATGTATTATTTAATGCTTCATCTTAATCAACACCCTTGATCTCTCAAAGTAGTATGATAATTTACATGTAAAACAGCCTTCTGGCTTTCGTCAATAATCAGGAATATGCGTACATAATAAAATGTGTAGTGTAGAACGTAGAAGCACGGCGGAATCAATGAATGAAATCGCTCTACATTTGTTATTGGTACTGATAATAATATATGGACCAAAATTTGTCTTTTTGACAACGACAAAGGACAATTGTTGTGATTTTTTAAATGACTGTAAACAAAATACAAGTTTTGTTACAACTCTTGAGAAGTTCAGTATGTTTTTGTTTTGTTTCATGAAAGGGGTGGGTGACAACAACAAGAACAACATTTAAGAACACATGACTTGTAACCCTACATAACATTACATTTTATAGTATACAGATGTATCTACACACATTTCGTTGTACATGTGTGCGTAATTCATTTCGGCTTTTATGAGTCTGTATAATGGACACACTCTACATTTTGCGAATGTGCCGTCTTTGAGGGAAAATGAGTTGAGCTTTACTTTAAGACATAAAGCGTAGTACGTGGATTTGTAAGTGGGATTGAAAAAGAGAAAAAAGTGTGTTTATGACGCAATAATTATGTAGATGTACTGCTTATGACAACTTAAGGAAATTTTACTGTGGTGGATTTTGTGCGTTTACTTAAAATACTTTTCTAGTAGTTTACTTGAACGTTACTTGAACGTGCGTTATCATATTCCCCTCTATTTGCACAGCATTATTCATGGACGAGAATGCGTATTTTCAATCATAATAACATGATAGGCTAATATTGTGACATGTGAATTTATTAGACTGGTTCGTAGAGTTTTCCCAGTTCCGAGTTTCACCCCCTAAAAGTTTCTAGTACTTGAGAAAACATATTCCATATCCCATCTAAAGTATGAGCTATGTCTGTACATTAATTCATAAGTGAGGTCAATATTTATGAATACTTCACCTTTTGTATCTCTGTGATCTTTTAGGGAAGATTTCTTTGCAAACTTCAAATTTTTTTATCATCTTGGGACGAAATCTTTGTTGCCATTCACCCACTTCTGAATAAATAATTTCATATTTTGAACAGTTTTCTGGTTTCTATGATAATAGAAAATTAAGAGTTCAAAAGGAAAGATTTTTACGTGGGATATTCCTGGAACCAGTCTAATTGGAATGAAAAAGCGTTTGCTTTATATTTTGGTAAGTGCTTGTTCTACATAATACATAATAGGAATTTTTAGTGTAAATTATTTTTCGCATGTTAATACAAATGTTTTTGTTGTTGAACGTTGAACAGGAGAGAGGTAAACTTTATTATGCGTCCAGAACTTTACACATGTCTGCAAACTATGTATTATGTATACTATAGTCTATAGTGTATGCAGATCATAGGATGAAAAGTGTAAACTCTCTTGTTGTTCTTTCCGTTCCACAACTTTGTTTAAAATCTTTGTGTCTGTGCATAATATTATGTGTGTTCCAGCGATGATCATCAAAATCAGTAGTATAAACTCCTGTATAACACACGGATTCATCCTACATTATGTTCCCATCATACAACATAGAACAGTAATCTATCACTTCCATCGTAAAGTTCAAATTTTATGATGCTTCCCTTCAACTCTTCCTGAAAGTATGTTGATTCAGACACAAACTCATGTATTCATGTATACACATGTGAAATGTGAACGTGAACTATTGGTGGAATTCATGATGGATTTTTATTCGTTTTATTATTTTAACCAACTCGTACATCATGCTGCTTGTAGCTCCAAGGGATGTTCTATTTGCTTTGTTCAAGAAATTCCGAGATGAGATGAGGCATGAGGATTGAGCATGTAGTATGTAGAATGTAGTATGTGAATTGTGGATGAGCACACAGAGTAAAGAGCATGTTCTGTGGCTTCTCCATTTACAGTGAACAGTGAATCCCCACTCAATCTTTCATCATCCATCATTGATGAATCAGTGGTCATATTCATATTAACTGTAGTCCTATATCACGAATCACGACTACTCGTATATTTCGTGTATGTACTTTTGCGTACTTTGTACTAAATACAAGTAAAATTTACTCTAGCTAGTAGGATCTAGGAAACAGTGATAGAAAATTGCACTCACGGAATAGAGGATTAAAATATGAAAAAAAGTGGAAGCCCAACATGTACAATGTACAGTGTACAGTCACGTAATTACTGATTGATTTGAAAATATGAAATTTGGCCTTTTATCGCGATTAGCAATAATGATGATCACATAAAGTATAAAGAATAAAGTATAGAGAAAGCATCACAACAAGATTTTAGAGGCTGGAAACTGAAGAATGTAGGAGAAGACGTTTATGTACTTCTTTTTTTTACCTTAAAACGTCATTGATGAGTTTCTTATATCTTTATATATTATGTAACTGGTATCAATGGGTTTCAGTGTTTGATACTTTGAAAGTCGCCTTGTTGAAAGGTGCATGGAAATGGAAATGGGAGGTTGTTGACAATGTGGGTAGTGGATAATTGACTTTTGGTCAATGAAATATCCTCCGTTTCCAGATTACGGTTATCCGAATATTTTGAAACATTTGAATAGCTTCAGTCAGTCCATTGAGAATTGAAAGACACCAGGGGAAAACGAACAGAAGAGCTATTTGTTCTTGCGTAAATTGTTGCTCGTTGGATATAATATATAATGTATACTATGTTATAGTATGTGAGCACTGTTAAGTTAATGTATGTGTGAGTGATTTACAATCTGGGCAAAAAAAGAAAAACAATCATCATTTTTTTCTCTGACCATTTCCTGATTTTGAGTGCTGAAAGATGTTCCTACTCTTTCAGGTAGTTTAGCTGAAGACACAACATTTAATCATGGCCATTCTAGATAACATACGAAAGAGACCACCAGTACGAAAAATGGGAGAAAGAAGTAAATGGAAAATGTCTTCAATTTCCTATTCCATACAGGATTAAGTTCAGATTGAGTCACATCGATTAGAACAAGATTTTCACGTAGCTCAGCAAAAAAATGTGAAAAATTGTAAAAAAAAAGAAGAAAAGAAATATTGCTTATAAAGCATTCATCTCGTGTACATACGTACTATGTACATATTAACAAATAATTACAATGGTACTGTGTACTTTTAAAAGCAAATAATATATATTATATGTATTTGAATTTTGAATTAAGAAATTTCATTTTAATTCGATGCTGTTGTATGATTTTAAGCCCAAAATTAAATGAATAGGAAATTCTCAGTGCTCAATGAAAAGAAATAATAATAATAATAATAAGTTGGTGGAATGTGATAATCAACATCTTTTTTTATGTAAATACGAGATGAGTGGTGCATGTTTGAAATTTGAAGTATAAAGTCATCTTGGTCTGGTCTATTCACACGTAGAACCGTGTTTGTTTTTCTTTTGACAAGTATGATTTGTATTTTGTATGCATAAGAAAGCCCATGGTTTGTTATTTTTTACACTGATTGGAGAAAGAAACCAAGGAATTGATATTAACTGCCTCATCTACCTTTGCATGCATACATATATACTATAGAATGTTTTTTTTGTTGCTCTGAGTGCAAGATTGTTCTTGTTCTCTTATGTTTACTTAGGACTTTGTACGTATTGTTCAAGCACGATTCTATACACATTAGATATTACACATGGCTGTGATTTCCAAAAAGGAATTGGATTCAAAGATGTCCAATCCATCGTGCATACATTTACTAGTTACTATTTACTTGTTTTGTTTGATCTTCAACTTTGTAGATGTATAGATGTATGTTTTATACGACCAATTCAGTTCTTTCAATGAGAGTGAACTGACTGAGGTTTTCGTTTTGTAGTTTTCTTTTCCCTTGACTTCTTTTCTTTGTATATATATTCAGTATTCTTATTATACATGATGGAAAGAGTCTCGTTTTGTATTCTTAGTAAACGAATGAGCAAAAGAAGAAAGAGGGAAAAGGGAGAAGAAGCAGCAGGATCTTATTCTTTGATCCTGTTGGAGTTTGACTTTGACTTTTGTCGCATCCAAAGAGACCGAAGTGAATATTGTGCATTGTACATTTGTACATTTGTACTATTTCCGCTGCATTGCTCTCCTTTTCTTGCTTGCTCCCTGTATACTGTATATTATGTAGACATCATCTCATCTGTGTTGGGTGTTGAGTGTTGAGCGTAGTAGAAACTAGAAAAGTATGTTTTTCTCATTCTGCTCCACTGTAGAGCATGTACAATGTACATTGTAGATTGTACAAGTAACTACAGTAAGTAGTAACTAGTAAGTAGCATCTAGAATCTAGTAGTAGGTACTTCATCATCTTCTTTGTTAAAATCAAGAAAAAGAAGGAGAAGAATGACAGAAAGAAATAGTGACTTATTCACAGTGGCGCCTTCATCAACTTGAGAATAAGTTTGTGTTTGCCCATGTACACGCCATATATTATACTTTATACTCTAGCCATTTTCCATTTTCCGTAGTTGAAGTCATTTACATTTCCTCGTCATTAACTAGTAGGTTCAAAATTCTCTTAGAGAGAAAGAAAGAGAAATAACTCTTCTTGTCTTGCTACTGCACTGAAGATTGGAGAATACTAGTGAATTCCATTGTATTCATTTTTCATCACGATCTTCAACGATTTAATATTATAGTTTTTTATAGTCTCTCATCTGCTCCTTGTTATTTCTTCTAAGTGACTGTCTGTTTTTCTTCATCTCTCAATGGTCACTAGTATCTCCTTGTATCTACTTGTATATATATATACAGAATACGTGTTTAATGTTCAATGTGTGAGAATTACACTATTGGGACGATGATGAAGTAGCTGTAGCGATGGGCTTTAAACGTGTTGATTGTGCTCCTTCAATCTTCAATTCATGGACACACTGACGAGTAACCAAAGTGTGACTTGGTCATAAAGGGGTTTTTGCTTTTGCCATATTTTTCTTGTTCTCTTCTGTGTGTGGATTGTGAATGTGTGATTCTTCCATCAGCACCACCACCAACTACAAGGTACAATAGACCAGTTGTATATTGTATATGTGCTGAAAGATATCGTATTCCTATGAACATTTTGAACTTGAGACTTGAGACTTGAGATAAAGTTGAATTAGAGTTAGATTAGTTGGACAGGATTTGAATGAATTGATGGATTTATCTTTTCTTTTCTTTACTTTTTATTTTGAATTGGAGGTCTGTCGAAAAGTTTAAACTCTCTAACTGAAGTGTAGAGAGTGTAGCGAGTAGAGACTCAAGGCTCGTGACAGACTTGACTTGAAGATCTTATACACATGCCTCTTGAAGAAAAAGGAATCGCAAAATAAATTGGAATCGGTACTTGTCAATCCTTTTCGACGTAAAAAATAATGGAATTTAAGATGGAAGATGTATCAGTTGTGTCAAGTATATTGTGTATAAACTGTATTTTTCAAATTGTGCTTATGTGTAGGATGATTGGACATGATAAAATTTAGAACTTCAAGTACAATACAATACAACATATATTATACAGTATAAAGGACAATAAATTGAAGATTGAAGTCTGTTGAAAAGTTTAAGACGTACCACGTGATCTGGGTGCTTGAGAGTTGACTACAATAAAAAAAACTTATGTATGGACCAACAATATGATATTATGGAGAAATTTAGGGGACGAAACAAAAGTCCTCGACGAAAAAGTAATAATAATAATAATGACATGTTAGAGAAAAATAGTAAAGATTATGACAAAAGTCTCTGTGGTTGTACATTGTACAGTCTACTGTGTATGTTTTTGATATTTGAATACACCTTTAAAAAAAGAGCGGAAACCCAGGGGGAGAAAGAATACATGTGTACAAATATGAAGGAGGCAAATAACGTCACGCCGAAAAAACTTTTCTAATTGTTTGTATCTACAATCTACAATCCCTGTGTCCCAGACTGTCATGCGGCTTTCCAGGAATTATGCTTTTTACGATGATTGTTTTTTTTCTTATTGTTGTTGGGATTTTATATTTTATCTGAGTATGAGCGTAGACAATGCTATTTGTATGATGCACATATGAAATACAGTATACGATATAATATATATGATAAGTAACAACAATTGATAATTCACAAGAATAAGAAATTTGAGATGAATGTGTTTCATTTCATCAAGCTTCTTATACATAGAAAAAAGTAAGAAATATGCTTATTGTAAAGTAATAAGTATACATGATGTAATGCATAATATAACAAGCGTACGTCCTCCACAAGTGTGCTGGAATCCTCTGGAGGATTATTTCATATTCAACATGATGATGAATGATCCAGTATAAAATATTTCGTCTCCAGATCATGACGTAGAGTTAATATTTTATTGTATAGCTGTACTAAAATTCTGGTGGGGGTACAAAACATGCTTTTTACCTTTTATTTTTAGGTACATACACACGTGAGTAATGTACCGTAAAATTTTGAGACTCAGCTTAATCCTACACATGTGATCTCATTCTACAACTTGTACCTTGTACTTTGTACAGTGTACACTGTATACATACTTCCTCTACTTTTTACTTTTATTCCTCGGTTTTCAATAAGGATTGTGGAAGGTACAATTCCATGTATGAAGTATTAAGAACACCAGTATCAAATGAATAATGAATATCGATATGTGAGGCAAATACAACTGCAACTTGTAAGGAAGTAAGGAAAAATGAAAAGGAAAAACCGCTAAAAATATACAGCTATACTTTCTATAAAGTAATATATTGGAAATTGAATCAGATCTTAAGAAAATTTCCCTCCAATTCATTTCATCCCGTTAAAATCGAAAAGAAGCAATAGGGGGAAAAAATGAAAAGGTGGGGATAGAAAAGAATATAAAGTAGTAATAATATGTCGAATTTTGAACCATGAAGTCTATGCACACCTGCTTTTCTATTTTCTATACCTTGGAACCATGTCAGTCTGAACGTCTGTAAAGGAGAAAAAGTAGACACACAGAAATTGGAACCAGAGTCTGTTTCAAATGGAAATGAAGCAATGCTTCGTCTAAATTTCAGTGAATGTATTTAATATATGGGAACAGCGATGCATGGTAAAAAAAATCCGTAATGTAAGTATTCCATAAAATATTTTATACTTTTTTTTACCAGAGAATATAAAATCTACAAGGTGTACAGTGTACATTGTACATTGTACATGCGATATGATGCGTTGATTTATTACCAAACTTCAAACAGACGATTTGAATTTTGAGCTGTATTGACTGCAGACACATGTAAATGTAACACACGGTTAAAAAACCGACGCAGAAAGAATGAATTGGACGTAATCGAATATGTTTTAATTTTTAATGTATTAAATTGAAGACGTTAGTGGCCAACAGTTTTCTTCAGTTTTCATTCTTGAGTGGTCCACAAACATCCATAAAGGAACAAGCACATATGAGCAAGATCTTACGTGCAGCGGTACACTTAATTCAATTCAACTGGAGAGAAAAATGTGGATTTACTATTCTTTGTATTACTATGCTGATAACTTAAAGTTATACAGGATTTAATGGGTAAAGTTTTCCGCTGAAACAGTGGAAAGCCCATTAGAACACTCATCGATGATCAACACACTCCATTTTACATTATCATTTTTACTATTATTTCACTGAATTGACGATATTATATGATCATTTTATGTACATATATTTGTAAATATTACACAAGAAAAGGGAGAAAAAGAACGTCTTCAACATTTGACACAGACGATTGGGAGAAAAAAAGATAGAGAGTGAAGAGTAAAAG
>JABASP010000981.1:0-36475 GCA_019776565.1 Sminthurinus signatus | reverse complement strand
AATAGAGAATGTAGACGTGTGTACTTTGTCTCTTGTAGTTTGTAGTAGGATGGGAAAAGTGAGAAAAGTAATGTGTACCAAAGTGTAATGTGTATGTATGAATGGACAGAGCTGGTTGGTGTTTCTGTTGGAGTTTTGAGTAAACGGAGTCTGTCAGTCTAGATTTTATCGACCTGCCAATTTCATGCACGACTTCCTCCCTTTTTCCAAAAGGAAAAAGAGACAGTAGACTTTTTACATTATTTACATTATTGAAAGCAAAACGCTAGAAGCTAGAAACTAGAACCTAGAAGTGCGTCACAAAGTTTGTAGCTCAAAATTGAAATCTTTCGTCATTTTCCCCACCATTTATCAAACAAAAAAAAATCCTAAGCTCTCGTTTTTCCAATTTTGTCATTTTATAAGTACATGTTTTTAACAGATAGATCGGCCGATCAAAAATATATCTTTACATTTTATTAAATTTTATATATGCATAAAAAAGAAAATTTCACACAAAACCACAAAAACAATTGCGTACAAAATTAAATATGCAAATGCTTTAAAAATTTCCACATCCCACAAACTTTGTGTATAGTATTTATTTCCTCCTTTTTTAATGTAATCCTTTTATACAACTTTAATCATTTAATACATTTTTTCCATTTTACATTAGAGCTAGTTACTTGATTTTTGACTATTGATCGATTTTCATTGATGAATTGATGAAAAACGTCAAATTTGAATATTGTAAGTTGTATATTTGATATTTGACTTTTGAATTTCCTCATTTGCTCAACCTCTTGTATCTTGTATCTTTTATTCGGTATTCAGTATTCAGTATTCCGTGTTCAATATGAATGAATAAATAAATCGCGACACTGATTAGAATGTGTTTTGAATGTTAATCGCGAGATAGATATGATGAAAAATAGGAATACATTACTTGTACCTTGTACTGGAAATTGAGGAAAGGAGGGAGGAGCAGAAAAGAGAAAGAAGGGAAAAGAGTTAAATGCATAAATGTATAAAGCTTTGAACACACTCTAAACTATAAACTATAAACATTTAGTATTTAATGTTGACGAAGGGGAGGGAGGGATAAGTCAAGACTCAAGACTCAAGACTCGAGACGTTTTTTTCTATACTTTATTTCTTATGATTTTGATATTCCTTTAGAGTTTAGAGTTTAGAATTTTCACAGTCTTGGATCTTGATTCTCTTGATTCTTGATTCTTGTGAGTCCACTGATAATAAGTGAGTGGATAATATTAATCGTATATTAAACGTCTTGGAGAAGAATAAATAACGTTGATAGACATATTGTCGGAATATAGGAATATACATGTATACTTTATATACAATGTATTTTACATGCAGTATGGAAGAGAGGAAGAGTCGCGTGAGTTGAATACAATTTCCGACCAGAGTCCATAGAGTCCACATACCTCGGCTGGAGTTGAGCACGACCTTTGGCCTACCCTCAAAACGTGATCCTCATCTACATGGAAAAAATCAATTTATATATTCCAATTTCCATCCTATCCGATATTCCTGCTCCAAACTCCAAACTCTGTAATGTACAAAAGTAACACACATGGAGTATGGAATATAGATAATTTAATACTTGTACAAAATGTACAATATGGACAACAAGAAGCAAGAGCAAAAAGAGCATCTCTAAATTTTTATGGCTATTTCAATATTTCACTCTTTCAGCATTCATCTACATATTACGAGTCAACTACTTGAAAATATTGTATCTTTCCACATCATCCGTAAGAGAAATTTTCCCATCCTGAAACTCTCTTTAGTTTTGAGACTTGAGACTTGAATCTTGAATCTTGATGTTTGACGCTTGACGCTTGACACAAACTACCGATAATAGGCAATACAATAAATAGTCCATAGCATTTGAATTTTTTTTTTTCAATCTCAAGACTCAAGACTCAAGTCTCAAAGTCTCAAGCTTTTGAATTTTGAATTTTGAACGTGTAATTGTAATATTGTAATACGGACAGCAGGAGTGAGCAGAAAGAATACACATGAATAAGGCGACTGACTGAGCATTCAGGTAAAACAGTGTCGTTCTCCACAACTTTTTTCCTCTACTCTACCTTTTGTTCTGTCACTCATAATTTTTATAGTCTTAGCTCAACGTAATCCATAGCTCATCATTTTCTCTATCTCTCTCTGCTTCTCTCACTTTCTTGATATTTGATGTTTGATGTGTCTCCGCTCTCCTTCTTCTTGTTCTGGTTTGTTGTTACTACTTTTCTCATCTCTCGTCCCCTCATACACTAAAATAATGGGAAGAGATTGCTGAGGATGTCAGAAGAATATAATGTGAGGCGATAGAGCAAAAGGAAGCACAGCTAAAAGACACAATGAAAGAAGAAAGACAAAAAGAAAGAAAGAAAGCAACAAGACATTTTCCCTTACTGGCAACTGGCAAATTACCATTAAATGCAATCGAATTCGACAATCGCCACAGATATTTAGTACATCAGTACATCAGAAGATGCAAGATGTACAATTGCAACAATCCCCTGCCGGTCTCTCTTGTCCATCATTAAATATTATTAATACTATATTATTATTATTATGTCTTTTATAATAATACAATTTTTATGATTATCCTTGTCCTTATCACAATATCCAATATCACTGTATCAGATCAGTAGTAACACAAATCACAATATCAAATATCAAATATCATCCAAGTTCATTGTTCATTAAGCACGACAAAAAGATGGGACTAATAATATTTAATAATAATAATTATTATTACTTTATACATTATAACAGTCGATATAGATATAGATATTAGATGTAGATACGAGACACGCATATATGAAAATATAAGGAGCAAAAAGGATAAGACAGGATTAACTCCAAATCCAAAGTTAAAACTGTGTGATCACTCACATCAGAAACCAGAAATAGAAAAGGCATGTATTATGTATTATGTACTTACATGACTTCTTGTATTATGTTGTATTATGATTATTATTATTATTATTCATTTCATTTGATTGTAGTAGGGATTCAGCATTGAAAGAACACGATACACATGTATTTTAAAAAGAACAATATATTAAACCACTCTGCTCGGCAATCGACAATATTATCACTACAGATTACATGTATTTACTATGTACAACGTACATGTACAGGTATTATTATTATTATTGTGCTGTATGCACAGCATGCATATGCCTTGTCTCTTGTTTCTATTCTTCTCCTTTCGTGTTTCGTCTTTCGTCTTCCTGTTCATCCTTGAATAGATTTTTCTAGCCATTGTTTCAAGTTTCAAACAACTCGACTTATCTCATTGTTATTGTGAGCTTTTTGAATTTTGAGTTGGCCATTCTATTTTTTTCCCAGGTATACATAAATAAGTTGTACCATCTCCTTCAGATTCCTACAGATTCAGTGTTGAGACTATACATGTACATTGTACATGTATGGAGCTGAGTGCTTATGATTACACCTGTAATCTAAAGTAAAATGTTTCACATGTAAGTAGTAAGTATGTACATTGTACATTGTACACAGGTAGTATAAACATGCATCATGCACCTTTACTATTATTAGTGATGTAGGTGAAAAAAAGGGTTATGTTGTTTTTATTTTCCATTTCCATTGTGTGCGCCGAGGATGTACATGAAAGATGTAAGATATAAGAATTGTAAGATGTACTGCTTTATAATAATATGATGCATTTGTACTTATGTTGTATGTATTTGTAATTTAAAAGATATAGATATGTTGTACTTATATTGTCTTATATTATAGAACTGCAAAGAGCAGGTCAAATTGCGAACAAATATAGAAATTAATTTATCCCTTGAAGCTTGTGCCTCTCTCTTTCTCTCTCTCTCGAATGGGATTAATTAAAGCTTCCATTCCGTCTGTCCATGTCCATTGTAGTCCATCTGTCCGCACGTGTTAATTTAATTCACATGATTCCTCTATGATCCTTTCCGAAACTATTATCTCCTCTGTGTAATCTACCGCACACCGCACACCGCACTCACTCTCTCACCCACTCATTCAATTGTACACCGTACACATTACACATTACACATATCATCATTATTAGTTCAGACTCTAGACAAAAGTGTGTATGTAATAATATGCAACACAGATACAGATGAAAATAAAAGAACAAATCTACTTCAAAACTCCGCAAGTATCTACAAAGTAAAGATTCTTCTTTGTACTCGGTACTTTCCCCAAGACATAAAAAATACAGTGCTGACTGCTGCTGCTCTAAGCTCGAAGCGAGCGAGCTCCTCATTCCTCATTCCATATCACACAGATATCACATTTCATACATCATCGCTCATTTCTATAGGCTCTACTCTCTTGAAGTGGAGAGGGATTAAAACAATACGAAAAAAGTTTTGTACAGAGATTTTTGTCTGAGGAAAAAAAGCCCGAGAGCCACACTCCGTCTTCATCTCGATCTCCGTCTCGGTCTCGGTCTTCTTCTTATTGTTATTATTAGCTACCATAAAAATACATTGTATTTGTACTATTATTATAAATTACCATATTATACATCATATCACCAGGTTCAACCGTCAACCGTCAACCGACACATGGAGGATGGAGGGACTGGCCGACCACAGTTCCTTCGTCGTTCTTAGTCTGTAGTCTGTGTGTCTGTCCATCTCATTTTTTTTGTTTCTATCTGTGTTCCGCAAGAAAAAGGATCCAGGCCAGATACCGAATACAGAATAACAGAATGAAGAAGAGAAAAAAATAGACGGACCGCACTTTTCCCTTCTGAGATTCATCATGAATCATGAGGCAACAATACCAGTGCCAGTGCCAAAGCTAATACTAAATACTAATGCAATATATTATATTATTATTATTATTACAGTTGATCAACTGCATACTTCATTTGTAATTTGTACATAGTACATGGAAAAAGAATGAGTTTAGAACTGTGGAAAAAATTCATTGTGTGTCTTTGGTTTGGTCTTTTTGACGAGAATGAAGAATGACGACCACAAGTTATTATTATCCGTAATACGAATTTTACATGTGTAACATGTAATACGTAAATGTAAATGTAACTTCATTGGTTTGCGCTTTCCGCTCTTGCATTAGTTGTATTAGTTGGACATGAAAAAAACAGAGAGAGAAAAAGAAAAGCCGATAAAAATGAAGACGACCAAAGTACCACTTACAAGATATATTTAAAGATGAAACCATAAAGCTCAACGTCCATCAAAAATCAAAAATCAAAAAATAGGAGCTCTCCCACATCACACATCATGTCAAGTCAACTCGACTCTACTCGACTCGACTCTACTCAACTCAAGTCACCATCAGCCAAAGCATCACACAAATTTTTTCGAGTCTATTCTTCATTCTCCACATTTTTTATATCGAGCGAGAGCGAGAACGTCATACTTCATCAACTTTTTATCTTGCACATTGCACATGGCTCATAAAGATTGGACATTGGACATTGGACGTACAGAGCTCCAAGCTCAAAGATACATTTTTATACGATAATTATAGAAAAAGATTGTAAAAAAGGCGATTGTTACAGTACAATTGATTGATATGCATAATATGCACATGTATACATGTTACATGTATAATTTAGTAGAATATGATGTATAACAAAAGTAACAAGCTCTACTACTTGAATTACTACTATTTTGGACCGAATTGGATAGATTCCTTTTTTGGACATGGACTTGGAGTTGGACTGATGTAGTTTGTAGTTGAGAGATGAGAGATGAGAGCATAACGTGAGCATGAATTATCCTGTATTACGACAGTTCTTCATTCTTCCATACATTCTTCATCATACTCACTTGGTACTTGGTACTTTGAAAATACATATCTGTATTTGGCACTTAATCACTGTACTATATTGGTTGTCTTACAGCCTCTCTCTCTCTCTCTCTTGTAGACAACACACAACACCGGTGGACAGGGCACCTCGTTGAAAGATTGAAGAGCTACCGACAGCCTCATATAATACATGTTCAAAGTACAAACTGCAGATACAATATGCACTTGCAGCATCAAGTATCAAGTGCACATTTAACATGTAATATAATGTTGTAGCTTCATATGTACAAAAGGGATTCTACAATCTACATGTGTATGTATTTATGTACAGTCATTTCATTTTCATTTTCATGTCTTTCTGTGCTATCTCAAGAGTCAAGAGTAAAAAGTAAAAAGTGATTGCAATTCTATAAGTATATGTGTATTATGGATGTATATGAGCTCCTGAAATAGATTTGAAAGTAATTGATGGAGAGTGTAAAATGTAGAATGTAGAATGTAGAGTTTTCCCTCCAAGAGTGTGATGTCTGTCTCTGTTTCTGCCTCTGCCTCTGTTTTTGATGCAGTTGATTGGTACTTGGAATTTAGAATTTACTGTGAGTTTCTTTTAAATCACCATGCATATATATATATGTGATGAATTGAAGAGACACAAATAATGGAAATGTGTACGTGCCTCAATGCTTACGTATAAACTTTGAACAAAGATCTAAGAAGCTATGAACTGCGGGGAGGGATATATGAATACGAATGTAATTTATAATACATAATAATATATAGACTGTGGACTCACTTACAACTTAAAAATTACAAACAAATATTACATTTATTCTTCCGTCTTGATTCTTGATTCTTGAAGTAATGTAGAAGCTGTGAAAATAATATGAGACGGAAATATCAAAGGATCAAAAAGGAAATAAGTCTAATGTGTACAGTGTACAGTGTACAGATAGGACAAAAGCACTACATTATGCACGCATCTATCTACTAAGCAATAAACAATAAACAATATACCTGTTGCCTGTTGCATATTTACTATTTATACCTCTCAATTCTCGATATGTAATGTAGGGAGCCATGGCTAGAATAATAGTAAATGGTAAAGGGTAAACCTCAATTTATTACCTAAACTTACTCAACTCAAGTCCAACTCTTCCAGCAGTAGCAGGTAGCAGTATGGTACCTTTTCCCCATAAATATGCAGTTGAAGTATGAAGTATTTTGTACAAGAGACAAGGGACACTATGTGCCCAACGCTCGCTTAAAATTCTACCACAGTACACAGTACACAGAATATCTATAATCTACATCATATCAAAGTGTAGATCTAAAAAATATTATGTCATAATCATTCATTTTACAAAATTCACCCGTTCACTCCTGCCAAAAAACAATCAGTTACGTAACTTAGAGATCAAAAGTGGAAGCCTTCTTTCTTGTTTCAAATATTATGCATATGGCTGTGTTTTGTATTTTGTGTGCACACACTTTATGTACTTTACACAAATGTTTCATTTTATGTCCAACCAAACACAAATTGATATCGTTATCGATAACCTGTGAATTATGATTTCTACCAGTATTTTTAACGTGAGACGTGAGATTAACGTGAGATGAAAACTAATCTTTTACACATAAAAAAGGTACACATAATTTTACAGTAGATGCATGTATAATGTACATGATCATTTCCAAGTAGAAAGCATAGAGTAGTGAGGAAATATATCATTCTTATGATGTGATACGATTATGATGGACATCGTTGTACTGTACCGGTCATTTACATTGCTTTGGAATTGCTATGTACATTAAACATTAAATAATGGTGAAATATGGGATGTAGAATAAAGACTACAAACTGAATATTTGCAAGAGTACATAATATTACATTTACGAGTATCTAAAGTACAAAAGATAGAAAAGAGAAAAAAGGAAAGGCACAAACACACACAGGATTGTGCAGAGTCTGAGCAAGTGGATTTGATTTGGATTGGAGTGAGATCTGGATTGGGATGTTGGGATGAAATATATAGCTGTGGGCGTGGTTTGAGCGTTCATTTTTCGAGAGCAACACGTCCAACGTCCAACGTCCACTGTCCTCATAGTAGAAAACACACAGTGTACTCTGTACTCTGTACTAGTAATGGTAATGGTGATATAATAGCGTGATATGTCAGTGATATTGATACAGATATTTGAGACTACACATTTTGAATGAAAAAGGGCGAACAAGTCCGTCTAATAAATGTACAGATTGTGTGCTGAGCACTGAGTAGGTACTACCTACGCTCTTCGTTCTTCGCTCTTCGTTCTCTTGTCTCTAATCTGTAATCTGTAATGTACTTCTTACTTAACACAGAAAGGAGGAAGGAGAGCTGACTGAGTTGAGTTGAGCTGACTGAATGACTGCGCGAGATCCACCTCTTTTCCCTTCCCATCTTTCATATCATACAAAACCATACCATAATATTATACAGTGTCTCTCTCTGTCTCTCGCTCCCTCTCTTTCTAAGATTTGTGCACATTGCACATGCGAATGTAATAACAACAAAAGATTTGCATGTAATCCATTGTGTAATGAAATGTAATCGCGGTAGTGTATCATATCATATCATGTCTTGTCTGTCTATGCATGTCTACTACTTACTACTTTTAGATGTAACAAAATGAGCATCATAGCTCACAGCATTTTTCATGTTTCATGTACATTATGGGAGTCGGTTTTTTTCTTAAAAAATCCAATCCATATGAGTGACGAGGGACTAGATATTTTATTTTGTCATATTACAACTGGAAGGGAAAGAGAAAATGGAAAAAAAGGTTTAGCAAAGAAGTAACACCTATTCTCAATCCTCAACTTTACTCAACTTTATAGTCTGTAGTTTTTTTGTGATCTACTCTGCTGATCTTGATTTCCCTTAAATGTAAATTAATGCCCTTGCCATCTCTTCATGTCTATACTCTAAACTCTAAACATAGTGCATCATTTACCATTTTTACTATTTCAAATTCTCAACACTTGATACTCAATACTCAACGTTCAAAACAGTCAACACCCCGGACAAAATGCTCAACTTTACACTTTTGCACGTTCAACCTGAACACTGAACATTTCGTTCAGTTTTGTTGTTACGCTTATTTAATCTGTCCTCTCGTGCATATTTTGTGTAACGTGGAATGTATTTTAGTAGTAAGTATGTATTGTACGTGTATAAGCTATATATGGATGATTACAATTTACAATGATTTCAAAATTTCATTTCCAGTTCTCACTTGAGCATACCAACACCGAATATCAAACACCAAATACCAAACATCAAAGATCAAAGATCCATGGCTGTTGAATGTGTCTACGGCATGCAGATTTGACTCGTGTGTAATAAAAATAATAATCATGTAATAATATCAAGAACAACTTGGTTTTTACGGCTGCACCACTGAGAAGATTTTTTATATTTAATGTGGAGAGCATGCTTCTTCTGCCTCTTCTTCTTATTTCGTATGCTTGATTGTACATTGTACAGTGTACCGTGTACCGTGTACGTGCTCAGGTGCGAGAAAACCTTTTTATTATTGCACGACAATCAAATGGATCCTTTGGAAGAAGAAGACGAACATTACTGGTTTCAATGCTGAAAAAAATACACATGAAGAAATGAAATAGTAATAGGAATAGCAAGAGGAGTAATAATAATCATAATGATTTGTAACATTCACTGTCCAGTATATCAGTATCAGCATTTTCAATGTTCAATGTTCATGGACCGTATGCAAATTATTTATTGTTTATCTGTAGATGTAGATACATTTGTAATTTGTATGGGTGACTACTCGTGAATTTTTAAAAACTTTTTATAAGCATAAGCATTAGTATAATGTGTGAGCATCTAGTATCTCGATTCTCGAACTTTGGGACAGAATATCACAGAATCTTAAAAAAGGTTGAAATGACTGCTGAATAGTGAATATAGTGAATAGAAGCTACCCAAAATCAGCTTCAGTTTGAACGTTGAATGTTGAATGTTAATGCGGATGAATAATAAAAAGTAAAAAGTAAAAAGGTGTAAACTGCATTCATTTCACAATCAATCATGTTCTTCGGTAAACAATAAATGTTAATTTACATTGTAGAATCTACAATGTATGGTGATAATGCTAATGATAATGACTACTCACTTTTGTTTCTTGTTTTGTTTTGTTTCTTATCTCTCTTATCTCGTACTTGTATCTTTCTTAATTTCTTAATTTCTACAGAAAAGACAAAAATCACTTGTAAAAACTAAAGAGAATTTAAAAATCTCATTACATACACAATCAACAAGGTTGTACTTAATATTTGAAAAAAATTGACTCCCTTGTTCTTCTGATGACTGATGACATGAAACATAAAATGCATGCATAAATAGTGAATTCAAAATTCAAGAATCAAACAGCTCTGATGCAACCTACAACTCACAACTCATAGCTTTAACATGGTAGAACGACAAAGTTTGAATGTCAAATAAATAATAATGCAAACAGTAAAATACAATAATATCTTTCCAAAAGATCTATACTAAAATCATTTGAGACCTTTTAAATACATAAAAGTAATAAAATAATGTACATTATAAATTATACCTCAAAATGATTGTTGATTGTCATTGTTTAGGAATAATTTAAAGATGCATAATATTTTATACACACTTTGATATTTGAGGTTTTACTTTGTTTCTTCTCATTTCTAAATAGGCATGATCATTCCCATTATTATTACTTATGAGATGACACTACTAACTATACATTATACATGTAAAGCTAAATAAAATGATAATGGCAAATGGCACGAGTTGAATTTTTCAATTTTCCATCTTTCCCTTTTCTATCACCATCTAGACTTTTGTTTTGAGCTTTGAGATTTGAGATTGGAGAATTCTAGATTGAGTAAAAATTAAATTAACTTTTATGTCTCTTGTCCATTGTCAACTCGCTTTAGAAAATGGGTGGGAAAAGTGTGAGAATGATAAAATGTTAAAAGATAAAATGACAATGATAAAAAGACTGGATGATCTACTACAAATGTCTATTATGTAGAATAAAGACACTAATTTTCACATAAAGTATAAAGTACAAAGCACAAACCACTGAAAGTAAAGCAAGTACAAATTACATACAAAGCGCAGAGCAAATGTAAATGGGTAGAGAATAAAGAAAAGTAGAAAAGTGGAAAAATGCGTGATTTTGAATTAAAATGACCCACCAAAAAACCCATCTCATTTACAGATATCATCTAGATTTTAGATGCAAGATTTTATGTGGAAGGCGTAAACATGTACAAAGTACATCATAAAATGATATTAGACTCATTAAATTAAATTATGTGTACTAAATGTTTCATATTTTAAAAGTCCTCATTCAGGGCGGAGAAGAACAAGACGAAAGATGACAAAGTAAAATATTACGTACAATGTACATTGTACAATGAACAAGAGAAAGAAGATCTGTGACCCAGATCACTCTTTACTCTTGATGGTTGATATTTTAAATAACATGGACATGAATGAAAATTGTCGCAGTATTGTACATAAACTACATAAAGTACAAAGCACAAAGTATATCTAGAAGCTAAATGTTCATCATCTTCTCCTCATCCCTTTTGCTGCTGTTTATCACTAGCCGACGTTAAGCACGTCACATACATCAAAAAAGTGTACTATATGATTTCATTCCTTTGCATTTCATTTATATTTTATATAATTTCATTTCATTTCAGTGCAGTACAAGGACGAAAAGGACGGAGCAGAGTCAGAATAAATGTATAAAAAGATGAAAAGATGTGAGATTTAACTATAGATAAAATATACAAGGAATAGTAATACTAATTCAGCTCAGTCAGAGTCAACTTGAAACTATTATAAATCATTTGTGAAGCTCCGTATAGCTATAGCTATATCTATACTGTATACTAGTATACAGCAACATAATATGTACAAATAATAATGATAATAATAATAATAATAACATGGACACGATTAACACAGCAAGTTGTTGTACAGAGTACAGAGAAAAAAGAGAGAGAATCACAACTATTTCATACTGTAGTCATGTACATATTTATTGTGTACATTTCATTCTTTGTAGAAAAGTGTCCTCCTGTCCTCCGAGTTAGTGCAAGATCATCGTTGGTCCTATATGTTTTCCGTCTCTCCTCTCATTCTTGCTTTGCTTGCTGCTTGCTGTGGTACATGATTATATTACATTTTTGTGAGCTTGTTACAGGATGGTTGTCGCTTCTTCTTTGGCTTTTTCCTAAGCTCATAGTTCATAGTTGTACATATCTATTATACATTATACATACTGCACAACACATCTTACATCTTACATTACATTGGATGGATCTGAATGTAAAAATGAGAATAAATGAGAATCACAGAGCAATAATCCGTGATTAGAGGTTGATATGAGAGAGTCTTATTCATGTAAATGGTAAATGGGCCATCTCGGAGAGAAATTTATACAGGAGAGTGGAAAAAAGAAGATAGAGTGAAGAGTGAAGAGACTGCAGTGCAATCCATGAAACTGCAAGGTGGGAATGTAGGTATTAAATTATTTTAATGGAGGTTCCTGTCCTCTTTAACTGCTCTCTCTCCCTCGTTCTCTTGTCATTCTCAGTTTTGCAACACTCAAAAAATCACAAGAAGATGTTGTTGCTGTTCTTGCTGTTGTTGTGTGGATTGTGGACTATAAGATCCGCTCATCCCTCAAAAACACATGTACAAAATACATGTAGAATATCATGTATTACACACATTCCTACTCATTACATATATTATTATCATCATTACTATATGAGCAAATAAAGTTGATTTCTTTTGCACCGTACACTTTATACCGTAATGCACATATTTTTTTACTAATGTTGTTGTGTGGAGTAGACTTGATTTAGCTAATCAAAAGTATATAATATAAAATAATATAATATGATTATTATACATGTTGTAGATTGTAGATTGTAGACCAACCAGGAGACGGAGAAAAGGTACAACAAGAAGAAGAAGAGTCGAGATTTTAACTTTAAGGATTGGCTGGGAGTGACAATTTTATGCTCATAATTCTTGGAGGAAGCAACTGAGAGCGAGCTGACTTGACTTGAGTTGAGTAGAGTTGAGATGAGAGTACATACGTTATTCATGTGTCCGTGTAGATTGGTAGGTGTACTGTACTGTAATGTGCATGTATGCGTTGAGCATTGAGCATACTCATTCCACACACACTTACAAACACACACGGAGAGAAAAGTATGAGAATGTTGAAGGATTGGATGAGTACGACATGAGAATTTCAATGGGATCAAATAAACTCTTGTTGTGTTAGCTAATTAGAGATGATCCGTTCTTGGTTGATTTAAGCTTCTCCGTCTCTCTCTTTCTTCAAGTTTATGAGTACAAATAGCAAATATGTGACTTATGATTAGCGTGATGTGTTCTGTACACATTTGAAATAATAATATTCCTCATTTTTTCTCTCATCTCCTCCTTCATTTCTTCTTGTCTTTCAACTGGACTTACTGTACATATACTTGCACTTGGAATTGGAATTTGGATTTGGATTTAGACTTGAATTTTCTCATACATACATACAAACATTTATACAAACTTGTAGTTGTGCAACTTGTGTTTATACTTCATATCTACCTGTTCTAGGTGAAAATGTACAGTAGATAATAGATAATGTATTTTTACACGCAGTTAATAGAATCTACAAGCTATTAGCAAGATATACACATAACACATAACACAAACATGTTTCTTGCCCCGTTTGTTTTATACGTATGCAGTGCCATTTCCAGATTTAAAGGTGCACACAAGCATTGTGTAGAGTATAGAGTGTAGACGCATCTATAATTTTTCATCATCTGTGTATAAAAGGATGGTTAAAAGAAAAAAAAGGGGACAGTATACATGTGATATGACATACGGTTTCCATGAGTCTCCGTTCAACTCAAAACTCCAAACTGTTAAACTCCTGGGAGGAGGAGGCGGACGAACAAGATAAATTTTAATTTGTTAACTTAAAGAGACAATTTTCCTTGTAAATTTCACGTCACGATTCCTCAGTCTGCAGTCCACAGCTCTTTTCTTTTCTACAGTCTCACTTGAGTCTAGATTCTAGAGTCTAGAGTCGAGAGACTTGACGACAAAGAATAAACTCATACATACACATGTAATTTTATGTATTCTTTAAAGTCTTATATAACTTTTTTGAAATTTATGTGGAGTCTGTATTTTGTATTCTGCATCTGTGTGGAGTATACAGTATGAAGTCAAGTGGGTATCGCTTCTTTATATCAGCTCATAGTAAAGATGCTACTGCAAACTACAAACTACTGCCTTCATCCTTCATGTATTTACTGCTGCATGGATCTTTTACCCTTTACTTCATACGGAAGATTTGAAGATGCTCGTTGTGGAAACTAGAAACTAGCTAGTTGAAAATGTGTAAAAAAACATTATACCAGAGTCCAGAGTCCAGATATATATGTACGCACACCGCACCGAGAGGAAGAAATAGGCAAAAGATAAAGATGATGTACAATGTACGGTGTACGGTGTAAGAGGCTTCCCTGCTCTACTCACATGTAATGTGTAATGTGTAACGAATAAGGAACATAAAGATGCACACCACAACCACACAGTTGAGGAGACTGGGAGAAAGAACATGAAGAAGAAGAAGAAAGAGAAGGATCTCGGTTGAAACAGCCCACCTGTCTCTCAAAATTCATAACGTTCCTCTGTATAGATATGACTATGTATTTTGTATTTTGTATTATGTAGGTGAATGTGTGTGTTGTGTGTTGTATGTTACATATTGTATGTGTTTGTGTGTATGGTCCTCTCCTCATTTTTTTCCAGCTCTTTCCCACGGCCATAAAATCCAAATATTTCGCCCGAAAACTGTAACATTTTTTCCTTGATATGAGCACCCCCTCAATGACCAGTCCCATTATCCATTACCCGCTGAGTTAAAATTTATTCCTAATTCTCACTCCAGTCTCGAGAATCTAGAATCTAGAATCTAGAATCGAGAACGGAGAATCGAGCCTCAAGATTCTTCTCTACTTTAGTTTCCACTTGGACTTGAATTTGGACTTTGGTTCTAAATTGCTCTAGACTCCTCTTTTCTGTACTCATCTCCAGCTCCACAACTAACTGTATTCATGATTCACCCGAGACCAAAACGAGAAAGAGAGAGAGAGAGATCGAGTAAATCTTAATGGGAGTTAGTTATTGTATCACCCACATTACTTATATTATATCATATTGAGGATCCAACATCCAACATCCAAAATCATCACCATCATTGTAATAGAGTAGACCATAGACCAGTCCATCCTCATCACACTTATACAATACACAATACAACAAAGTAAAACTACACCGAACACCGATCTTCCATAAACCTCATACTAAAAAATACTCCATACTCCATGAACTACACTGAACTGGCCTGAACTTGAAATAGATAGAAAACATGACCAGAACCGAGTGGAGTAACGTGAGTTCAACATTAAAGCACGCTCTAATCAACCGATCACTCCGTACTCCATACACATGTACACATGCACAACACATTAAATTTATTTATATTGTTAAATTTTTAAATGCACCTAGTGCCTAGTGCTTTCTTCACTCTTCACTCTTCAATAGGATACTGAATGCTGGATGCTGGACAGTCAAATACTTTTAAATGAATACTTTTTTCAGTCTCATTTTCATCTTTTCATAAATGCATTCCCGTTCCCCAATCTTTTTTTCATTCCTCAACAATGCTCGTACATGAACTATGCTGGGTTTTTGGTGCCGACAGATAGACGAATTTACTCCTCTTTTCCATTTATACAAGAGTATCATACACATAAATAGCCATACACATAGTACAATGTACAGTGCATAGGGCAAAAACCATGTGCTGCACGAAGCAATTTGACATTTGATTTACTTGGGCTCTTCTCTTTGCTCATCTTCACCACACATCAGTATTTCAGTACGGAATTGGTATTGGTATTTCCGAGAATATTTTCCCTCGTCATCACCACCACCATCACCAATATTCTCCTCCTCGTGATAGCCCATTCTTAACACCTTTGGAGCGGAGTAAATAAGTCTAAAGTCTAAACCCATCTCTATTAAGTACAATGTACAGTACACAATGTAAAGTGTACAAGAACCAGTCAATCAAATGGGGAAATAGAAATTAGACACATTCCTAAAGTCTCTCAAGGAATTTCAACATTCAACCTCTTCTTAGATATGAATATTATTGTACATGTGTACATAGTGTTACAAATTAGAAACAGTATTTCCTTTATTTGAAGTTGCTACAGAATTTGAGTACTCAAAAAGAAGACTAAAAGAAGATGCTCTTTACTACAGTTTGTGATGACTGATGACACAAAGAAGAAGAAGAAGGAGAAAAAGGGAGAGACAAAATATTCCGCTACATATTTTCAATACAAATAGGAACAAATTAGCACCCGTAGCTATATGTATGCATGTATGTATGTTGTTTCATGAGGATAGTACGTGTTACGGGGTTGTAGGATGTTGGAAGTGGGAAGTTGGAAAACAAGCCAGGACCAGAAAAGAGAGACGAGATTGAGAGGATGAGGACGAGGACCGATTAATTTTTTGCACAAACAAATGAGGTTGTTTTTATTGATAGATGTTGAGATCGTGAAGGAGGAGGAGCTGGAGAGGCTTGCTAAAAAGAAGAGCTAATGAAACATTCATGCTCATAAAACACGGTTTCGACTTGGACTTCCACTTGGGTTGTACATTGAACACTGAACATTGAACATTGAACACAGATAAATAGATATAGAGTCAAGCTTCATAAATAAATAAATAAATAAACAAAACGAGTACAGAACATAATATTATGTATTTTGCAACGTGTATCTAGTGTCTAGTATCTAGTATCTACTATCTACACATTCAAAATTCTAACAACAAAGATATCTAAATAAAATATTATGTTTGAATATCATATTGTACAGTACATTGTACATCTTCTTCTTTTTATTATTTTCCTTCAATACAATACTTACGGTGATTTCCTCTTCCCTCTACCCCTGAATTTATTTACATCTATATCTATGTTTGTTAAATGCTGAATGGTGAATGTTGAATGTGCGTGCAAGGGTAATAATGATACAGTATTATTATACGATACACTAAATGTACATTGTACATTACTCGCGTCTCACATTTCACATTTCGCCTTAGAAAAATTTCCATGTATAATGTAGAATGTATATCGCACAATAGCTGTTTCTTCTACACAAAATGTACAATGTACATATTATTCTGATTTATTTGTAGATTTATGAGCCCAGACTAAATACTTAAGTGTATGCACATTTATCAAGTACAAGTAGCAGAGCACTGAACATTTGCCAGTACACAGATAATATACACGTAGAAGCATTCTGAATTCTGAATTCATCTCTCCGCATCTATTTCATCTCCTCAGTTCTCAGCTAAACATTATGAGAGACTCAAAGTACAAAGTATAAAAAAGTACAAACAACAACAAATAAACAACGAGCCATTCATCTTTGTGCGTATCTTGTATCGTGTTTGCTGTGTGTAATGTGTAATGTGTAGGCAATAGGCAACAATAGCAATAGGAATAACAGAAAGAAGAAGGAGCAGTCACTTTTTCTCCCATCTGAATTCTCAATTTTGAATATGACCTATGAAATCTTTTATGCATCTTCATGTGGTTCTCTTCTTTCACTCGTTTCTCGTTTCTTGTTTCTATTCTTCTTGATCTTTTTTACTGCTTCTTCCCCATTCTCCATCTTCCATCTTCCATATTTCCCTTCTTTCTTTATCAATTATTATTACACGGAGCTCAAGCTTAAATGACTCGGACAAAGGCAAAGTGTAAATTGTAAATTCATCATCCACATTTAACTTTCATTCTTTTTTATTCTCCTCCACTGTCAATCAATTCAGTTCAACATTCAACAGACAACCCACCAAAGCAGTGTAGTGAGTAAATGTTTCCTTGTCACTTGATTTTTACATTTCATCCACTTTCTTTCTCTCACCATTCAATTTTATATTCTTTATAAGTTATCTTCCGTGTAATCCAATGCAATATGCAATTCACCTGTCGTATAGATGAATAGATAGATACACGTGCATAATAATAATAATAATCCATATTCTACATTCTACAGTAGTGCATGAAAGATTGGAGATGGGAGTTAAAATAAAATTCTGCATACTGCATAGTGTACTCCGCGTGTATTTATTTATTACGTGACAAAGTTGTATAGAATATAGAATATAGAATACAGAATATAGAGTAGACTCTCTCCTCTCTCCTTTCAGCCGTCTATCTATCTATCTACTATTCATTCATTCATTCACTCATTGAGTCTGAAAACTTTCACGCCTACATGATAATATCTAGATTTATTTCCTTACCAATCATTTCTCACCATTTTTATTGCCCCACAATTGAATTAGTTTAACGATAACTTGGTCTGCACCATCCTCCGTCCACTCCGTCGTCCATCCTCCATCCTTCAGTAAGTTACAAGTAACTTGTGTTCTTAGCTCTTAGTTCTTAGTTCTTAGAATATATTATAAATTATACATACGCCGTTCTCTTAAATCTCTTAGCTCAATCTTAGCTTTTTACAGCTTTCATGTATTATTCTTTAAATATTCTTTTCAGCACTAGTGTACCTTGTACATCATGTGTGTATGTGAATTACTGCTGCTGATACGGAAGACAAAGTATGAGCTATGGATAAACCCTCAAACTATGTACAATGTATAAGTAAAACTAAATCAAAAGCAAAACTGAAAAATGCTAATTCTAATATTGTTCATACACAGTATTATTTATTATTCTTTACTCTTTCATCCAAAACATCGAATGAAGATTAATTTGTTTTCAAAAATATCCAAGTATACTGCTACACACTACACACTAATGTGCATGATAATGTATACAAAATACAGTGGAGGAAAGCAGAATACACATGCTATAAGCTATAGTACACGGTACACATTACACAAATTTAAGGCAAGTTCATTCAACCTGTGAAATAAAACAAATCGCATCATCACATTCATTCGCTATGGACTATGGACTTGAGATCAGTTCAGTTCAGTTTCATTTAAAGATGCTGCTTCATCTTTCATGTTTGGTGTTTGATATTTCATGAACATGAAAGAAGAAGAAAGTATGTACACATGAAATTCTGAATTCTAATAGCACTCACTGTAAACAGTAAAGGGAAAAGTAACTAATTCAAAGTAAAGTAATTCAAACTCTAAAGTCTAAAGTCTAAACCAATTTTCAAAGCTCGTGCACTTGTACTTAAAAATTAAATGTATGTATAAAATGTATAATGTATATTATCTTTGCTGATGTATTTTGTGCTAGTAAATTGCACTAATAATTTCAGTATGTACAGGATGAAGGATGAAGATGAAAAGGAATTAAAATCGGCGTAGATGAAATACCCTTGTGTGAAATAATTTATAAACCTAATTACTTTGTAATTTGTGATGGAAGGATCAACACATGATTGTAATTATTATGGACACATATTATACACAATGTACAATATATGCAGATGTAGATGCAGACATGGCATGGTTCATGTCATGACAGAATAAAAGTCTCTACACTGTATTGAAAATTGAAACGCAAGGTGTTGCTCATCTCCTTTGTGTCTCGTTTTGAATTGGTTGAATGGTTCATGATAAAGATGAAGATAAAGATGAGGATGAGGATAAAGATGGTAGATGAATATTAGAATATGACTGGCCTTGTTCTTGTTCCATGTCTTGATCTTGTTTTTTTCTTGGTGGCCTGTCCACTGTACACTGTCCACTGTTCACTGTTCAGAATCAAATATTGAGCGTAGAGCATAGAAGAGAAAAGAGACGCCTCACTCACTCACTTATGAAGGAGACTTGTCCGTTGTCCGTTGTCCTATTATGTCCATAATCAATTGTGTGTGTGTATGATTTACTATTGACTATGATTTCCTTCCTCCTTGTATATTGTAGATGGTACGAAGCATTTGCTAGTCCAATATGTGAATTTGAATTTGGATGAGCGTCAAAGGCAAAGTCAAAGTCGACAAAGAGCCTGAGTTTTTTTGAACAAGAGCAAATTGATGAACACTGGCCATTTGATATGAAATATGAAGGTACATGTCGATCTATTGGTCTGTTGGTGTTATGTATTATCTTCTGGTCAATGATAATGATAATGGTGTTGATGATTGAGAATTTTCATCCAAAAAAAGAATCAAAGCTCAAAGCAGTAGAGTCAAATCCAAAGTCAAAAGGAACAAGATGTACATAAGAAGCAAGAATCAGAGTGAGAATGAAAAAAAAAGTGAGGAACAAGAAGAACAGAAAAGGAGAATACATTTTTTTAAAAGCTTTTCTATCTATTCCTATGGCTATTGGTGTTTCTATTGCTATTGCTTTGATATTGAATGGGAAATGGGGATAATAAAGCAAGCCATGCGAAAAAATGTCGGAGGAGCCATAATAACAATAATAAGGAAATAATTGGTGTATAATTTAATGGAATGGTTGCTCGCGTCCGAAAATTTTTAATCCACATCCAACATCCACATTCATATCCACATCCACATAGTCCGTCAAATCACGACTCTTGGATCTTGGACTATTCTATACTCATTCTCCTTCACTACTCTTCGTCTACTTCGTCTTCGTCGTCGGCAACCTCACGAAGCGCGCAAAATCTCTCTATAAATGTAGAGAACAGGGTAGATCATGATGATGATGATTTTGATTTTGATGGTGACGGCAAACAAAATACATAATAAAATATAAAATACATACGTTCATTCCACGTCGTACATGCATCGTACAGAGATTAAAGTAAAGAGAGTATAATAATACCAAGAATCAAGAATCAAGCTTCAAGAATCAAATAAAAAAACTATTATGAGATGAAAAATATTTTCATCCAGTCTAAAGTCCAAATATGTGGCGTTTCTTTGATGATTTGAAATATGCACAACATACCTCTGTAATATATTATACTAATGCTGACTAACTGCATCAAGCATCATGATTTTATACTGAATTGCTTATATTGACGTTTAATCCTTGTTTTCCAAGCAATAATACATAAATACATAATACGGACACTGAAAACTAAAAGCTGAAAAGAAAAAAGAGTGAGAGCAACAGAATGAGCGAGATCCTTTGAATGTAGAATATAGAATAAAGAATAAAATAGTAATAAGTAGACGGAGAAGAAGAAGAAAAAGATGATGGTAAGGAAAAAATCAAATTAGCCTGCGATCACCCTTCCAATCATCCCCCTTCACCTTGTAATCATCTACACTTTAACGGAATCGACACAAATTTTCCGCCACACTAGCTGATAGCTGATCGTTGATGCTCTGCTCTCTGGTCGCTCGTCTGATCTGTCTTCTAATAAATACATACGTCCACAGTCCACACACACACACACACAAACATTTTCATGCATAAGTATTCATGTGTATTCAAAATACTTTTGGACGCTCTTTTATTTTATCATCATATCGTCGTCCTAATATATAAATAAAGAAGACGATACTCTCGACTTTCAAGTCGACTTAGCTCGGCTCTCGGGCTTTGGGCTCTTCGGCTGTTCTGTTCTCTGTTCTCTGCTCTTTCACTTGTAACAATCCACTTGACCCCCGCTGACTAAAACAATGGACTAGCTTTGTCCACTCTTCCAATATGCCGACACACATTCAAAATATAAAATATAAAATAAGTACAAAATACAAAACACATTGGTGCAGATATCCACATGTAATCCGTATAGTGTGAAATGTGAAATGAAACATCAAATAATAATAATAATAATAATAATAATAATGATCCTCGGAATTATTATCAGCATTAACATCTTCCATCTTCCATATGAAATGAAGGACGGGCCATCACAGGCCATCGTAGGCCAACGTCATTTGTTCCATCATTATTGAGAAAAGAAATCACAATTACTGTCCACAAAAATCCTTTGAAATGAAATGAATATCCTTTGAATCCCATCACGTCACATCAAATCACATCACATCAAATCATATCATATCATATCATATTACAATTATTACTATTACTATTATTGTTATTGCTTTTATTATTTTTTCCTTGTTTCACATTCAAAATCCAAACTCTCCTCGTGATTTCTAAATATAAACATGAATATAAAAGTAAATGTGAATCCGTTTCCATTTCCTTTCCTTTTAACATACAGATCTAATGGCACACAATCCAAAATACACAATACACAATACAATGGGAAAACGAAAGTGCAACGTGTTTTCTATCATAATAATTCATGTTTATTTTTCCAAGCTCAGACTTTTATTGTACCTTTTAGATTGTGGACGACGAATGAAATAGTAAAAAAAACAAATAGCACATGGTGTAAAAAAATGTAGAATATGGAATATGGCTACAAATGAAGAAAAAGAAATCTTTGAGATGAACAAAACAAAGTTGAACCAATTTATCTAGTCCAAAAGTTTTACTGCACCAGTCAGCGACAAAGAATAGATGCAACAAGTAAGTAAGTAACTAAATAAAAGTACATTTTACTTTTTACTTTTTACACTTTCCATATCCATAATCCATAATATTTTCTCAGGATGAGAAAAGTTCCGACCGCATCCCATGGCTTGGCTTGGACTTGTGTGTTTTCTCAGGGAATGTGGCGTAAAATTAGTTCAATTTGGAAACTTGGTAGTTTTTCCACTTTGTACTTTGTACTTTTTTCCCTGAATGAATGAATGAATGGAAAAGTGAGAAAAAAGTCCTGGGCACTCACCATCACTACATCAGCATGAACATCAACACCATCCGTCTGCTTCATTGTTATCTCTGTTGAAAATGCCTCATGTTTCAGGTGTTGAAAGGTAAAGAGGAGCATCTACTTTTGTTACTCTGTTATGGTCATCAGACCGATGAAAAACAGACCAATTGTCTCCGTTTAGCTTCTGCTCCTCCACTAAAATACCTAAACACTAAACACTAAACATATGACATGTATAAAGCTCAAAGTACGAAATCTGTATACTTTGTACAGTATAATATGAATAGAATATCTAATATGGACTATGCTCTTTTCTCTGTGTATTTATATATATGTATTATTCACTTTTATTCCTCTATTCCATTACAGAGATTTAAGCTCCTCTCGCTCCACTAATATGCATTTACATATGTAGAAACTTGTCTTTATTAATAATGCATAATATAAAAGGTAATGTAGTTGTTACAGATTACAAATGTATGATTTTCTACTCATATGAACTGTGTAGAAAAAAAGAGCGGAAAATTTTATTAAGTACATAAAAGACATGAGATGATGACAACCGACAACCGAGAACCTACAAGACAAGAAAAAATGGATAAAGCACTTGAATTTGTTCTTGTTCTTCACACGACTTTTTCCTCTCTTTTCTTCATTTCTTTCTTCCGTCTCTCTCTAAATACTAAATAGCCATGACTCGGAACTAGAAACTAGAGAAATGTATCATTAACATACAAGATGATGATTGTTTAAATTTTTACAGCTCTCCTCCTTCTTTACTTTGGTGTTTGGTGTATCATGTACTTACAAATGTACTTTGTGAAGGGTGAACTCCGGACGATTAGTTTGGTTTAGTCAACCAGACCATCTAAATTCTAAATCTACATTTCATCATTTATTCTCCTTCTTCAATCTTCAAGTCTTGAATCTTGAATCTAGAATGTTGTTCTCATTGTATCTTCTTTGACGGGAAGGAGGAATAATAATAATAGTAATGATGATGACAATAATAATAGGAGTAAAAACATATGTATTTGTGTGTGTAAACTAAATAATAAAAGCGGCCGGCACTGTATTTGTAGTTTGTAGTTTGTAGACAAGGAAACTTGCCGAAATAATTTCTCTTTTCTCTGTATTCTGTATTCTGTATTACGATACATTAAAGTTTAAAGTATATAAAGTGTACAGTATTTTTGGATTTTGGACTTAAAGGGTTTTCATGACGGCAGTCGAGTCGAATTGAATTGAATCGAGTCGGTGAAATGAATGAGTAGAGAGTAGAACAGAAGAACAGAAGAACAGAAGAAGAAAAGAGTGTGTGTAAATGCAACTGCGGCACATTTCATTTCCTACAATTATTAGCTTTGTCCCTCTGTACTTTTATTTGTTGTGTGTGAGTCTGAGTGTGTGTATTTCTGTTTATATTTTATGAATGAAGCTCAACACAAACATGCACTGTACACGATTGTATATAAAAACACAGAATGTATGTATACATATTTACTTGATCGGTACATTTATATACTTTTATACTTACTTCTACTTTAAATCAGGGTA
The DNA here is from genome assembly GCA_019776565.1 of Sminthurinus signatus. Taxonomy (NCBI): domain Eukaryota; kingdom Metazoa; phylum Arthropoda; class Collembola; order Symphypleona; family Katiannidae; genus Sminthurinus; species Sminthurinus signatus. Next base: position 12,253 of record JABASP010000981.1, on the reverse strand, counting down.
TTTTAAACAAGTATTCTCGTGTATTTGTGAATTTGAATGCAAATCCGACCGACTAAATCCATAATCCGCTTCATGTACGGCGAAATGTAAATAGTAAATGCTAACTACAAAATACGAAGTATACTAATCCGTCTTTTTTTGGCTCTGAAATGAACTAAACTGAGATGATTAGACGGGGAGTAAAGTGTAAAGTGTAATGCATATAGGTAGTGCAGGGGTTGTTTTGCTTAGCTTTCTTTGGCTATGGCTTTGATGCATGTACTTTGTACGTATAAAAACTTGTATGTATTTATTAGTACTTACGAAGTGAAGGTGAGAAGAGAGAAACATGAAATAGTGTTGTAAACCATGTATACAGTATACACACAAGTATGAATGAGGACGGAGGATTGAGGATCTCCTTTCGGTTTGATGAGCACTTAAAGACGGAGAGTGAGAATATTCACTGAGTCGTGACAACACCACAAGAGAACAAAACACAAAATAGTAAACACAAGGGAAATGGAATAGAGAGAACGAAACAGGGAACATTCAACACTGAAAATGTGCTTTGCTTTTTCAAATCCTCCAAATCTCCTCCAAATCTTGACACATGGAACAATCCAACAACCATATAAATAAATCGTAAATAGTAAATAAATGTACAGATCAATAAGCATCCTCTTTCAGCTCCTCCGACTAAATACCAAACACCAAACTCCAAACTCTAAACAGTAAACGAACCCTTCGAATTAGATTACAAGTCCAAATACCAAACACCAAACTCCATACTCTATACAAAACAAGATAAAGAGACTTAAACAGTGATACAAATGTATCATGACACCTCTCAACAATGAAAACACGGCTTTTTTTCTATTTCCTAAATAATACGCGTAATGTCAACACATGTAACGAATGTGATTGTGCAATGTATTATGTCTCATTTGTACACATAGATCCAGATTGAACTCGAATCTATTTATCCATTTATTTATTTATCTATTTTCTATTTCGGAGTACTATAAATTATAAATAATATCCATTTTTATCCATACAGCATTTTATCCACATGCACATTTATTTTATTACGATTAGACCTTATTTTACCAGTTCATCTACAATCAAAAGGTTGAAAGTTGAAAGCCGATATGCTGTAGAAAGGGAATATTCTTTTTAAAATTTTAATATAAAATGTAAAATGTGGAGCTTGGAACTTTGGAACTATATAATATTATGTTTTATGTTATTGTAGTATACTTTTCATCCTCATCTTTGATTTGAGCAAATTAGTTTCAAACATTGAGTCTCTTTTCTTCCCAGATTATTTCTAGTTGAGAAACGGGAAAATGGCGTGAATGAAAATGAAAAAGTTTGGGGGAAAACAAGTTTTCAGTTTACATAATGTGTGTGTGTGTGTGTGTGTGTATGTGTGTGTGTGTACAAGAGCAGTACATAAATGTAATGAAATGTTCAGTGATTACATATGCTAATAATGTAGAATGTAGAATCTAGAATTTAGGTGCATTTGAGCTTTTGAGATACATATGAGTCAATGAGTACAGGATTAAACATTGAACATTGAAGATAAAACATATTAGCTATAAACTATAAACTCGATGTTGTAATATGGAAGTTGAAAGGAAAAAGTGAAAAAGTCGGTACATTATTACACTATTATGTTGTACATTGTATATTGTATATTGTACACACAGCAATTCTCGTATGCAATTAAATCCGGTAGAAAATTAAAGCTTAATATGTAATTCAAATTCATGTTTTCCTCCGTTCCCCATGTTTTGCAATTACTTTTTCTCTAGACTCTAGACTCTAAATTCTAAATTCTAAACTCTGTAGATTGTGGATTCTAGGTAATCGTAATTGTAATTTTAATCTTAATCGTAATTGGTTCGCTATGAAACTCGGCTCTTTGTGTGTACAGTGCACAGTGTAGATAGTATCCTTGTAAATGGTAAAATTGCTAGGGTTTGCATGTGTCGGTGGATCGTATTGGATTGGATTGGGTTGAAATGGATTGGATATTTTGTGAGTGGTAGAAAAGGGATTGAGATTGAATGAAGGTAATTTATTTGCTACCTTGGAGACTTATAGCTTCCTCGCATATCCCTGTGTATTGTGTATGTAAAATACGCATAAAAATCCATCTATTGTAGTTTGCATGGTTTTTGATAGGTTGTTCATTGTTCATTGCTCATCTCCTGTTTTTTTCCATAGCATCATCACTACATTTATGTTCACATTCCCTTTCATTTTTTCATTATTATTATCACATATAGTTTGTAGTTTGTAGAACAGGAGCTAGATCAAGAAGCTGAATTATATGTATCATAATACAGATATTCGTACATACATGTTATATGTTACATGTATAAATGTACAAACAAGAGCGAGCAAGTTGCAGAATAGTCACCACAATTTGCTTCATCTTCTTTTTCGGCTCATGTACTATGAGAATAATGAATAATGGACTATAGAGTATAGAGCAGAGCAGAGCACAAAGGAGTAGTAAATGAAAATGAAATATGAGGCAGTGTCTAGTTGAATAGACTTTTGCAATGAAGGACTAAACACTAAACCATTAAGCCGTCGTCTCTCTGTTCTCTGTTCTCTGTAGCTTTAGTTCTTGTACTCGTTCTTGTTCTTGTTCTAGCTCTTTCTACTACAATTACAGTTGATATTACTATTACTATTGCTCTCGCTCTCAAATCCTCGAACTTATAGGCGAAAATGCGATCGCATTATACATTACACATTCTACACCATCCCATTTTCTTTTTTTCTCTTCCCCCTTTGCGCAGAGTCAGTCACGTATCTACTTCTATCTACACTTCTATACTTTTATACTTCTACTCGCATTCACATTCCAAATACCAAATACACACAGAGATTGAATGACGAATGACGAATGTTGAATGCTGAATGTTGAATGTTGAATGAACGAACATGAACTCTCCTCTATTTACTATTACTAATCGTATTTACTCTATATTAGGCCATAGGACAAATGCAAAGGTAAAGAGTAAAGAGAAAAGTATGGCCAAATCCACTTTACTACTTTTATATATCTGTATGGTACATTCTATATTCTATATTAATATGGTGTATGGTATAGTAGAAAAAGAACTATAACTAACAAGATTCGAGAACAATTGCAACTATAACTATGATTGGACGGGATGGACATTTAATTTTTTCCTCATTCCTTTTCACCTCATAGACCATAGACAGGGAACAGAGGAAAGAGGAAATAGAGGAGAATGTAATAAGTTTGTGTTGGCAGTTTGCTATAACTCATGTACTCTTGATTCCTGATTCCTGATTCTTGAGTCTTGACTCTGATTGTAACGTATGAGTTTTAGACTTTAGACTCTTGTAGACTGTGTGACTATTCCTATGAAACAATGTTACGTACTGTGTGCATGTGGTGACTTGGACTTGGGCTTTTGACTGGTGAATGGTGAATGGTGACGGGTGACTCTTAACTGGAAACTTAACTGCACCTCTATATATTATGTATCTTTGATTTGCGAGACTTATGTTCATAAAGCTGCATTTGCGCTGTGTGTAACCCAAAGAAACAGAAAGAAAAAACGTCACATTCAAGAGAGGGCAAAGTTGCACACACACAGTTCATAGTTTAGAGTCTAGAGTCTAGAGTCTACAATATAGTATTTACTCGAGTGATCAGAGATGTAAGTCATCTTTTATCATCTAGAAATGAGGTATGGTTTGGTATGAGTGTGCGAGTGTGTGAGTCAATGTCAAACAGAGTTGACTTCCATTGAGCATTGAGCATTCAGAATTAAAAAAGAGTAAAGTCAAACTGATTGGAGATTTGGGATTGGGCTTGACTAATAATGAGCAAAAAATCATGCTGATGCTCATGAGGACTAGTGTGTCGTACAATATACAATATACTACAGTAAAGATGCTATAAGCTATAAGCTATACAAAGTACAAAGTATTTCAAATATTGAACATAGCCTAGAAAAATCTAAAATGTAAATGCAAATTTCAATTCAAAGTAAATTATATTTACAAACACATGCACACACTTTTCATATTATGTAGCACTTGGAACTTCCAACACTGAATTTATGTAATATATTATGTGCATAGTAAAAATGAAAAGGTACAAAGTGTCTTTACTGACTATTCTTCTCTCTCTCTTTTTCGCTCTCTGTCTCTGTCTGTTGAAGTAGAGGTAGACCGAGGATTTTGATTCGGAATGATGAGGAAATGTGAAAAATGCAAAATATACATGGGTGTGCATATCTATTTACTAGATGTGTACCTATAAAATACATATATATGCATAATATATTATACAAATGGATGTGAAATAGAATTCAGGCATTCGTGTTTAGTGTCTGGTGTTTAGTATGTAAAAAGAAGATGATGAATAAAGTGAAATATAATAATATGCTGATAATGAGAGTTTAGTACACACTACAAACTACAAACTAGCTTTGCACGTAATATTCATGTATGTATGTATCTAAGGATGTATTATGTGTGCATGTGATTGAATTGGTTTGGATTGGAATGGAATGGATTGGATAGGATTGTAGTGAAGTGAAACCGCTTATTTACTGAATTAATTTTAGCCTCATCAATCAATCAAAGATGGCATGCAATCCATTTCAAGCCCCTCGCCAAAGATATTATCGGCCGCACATGAGATTCTCTCTCTCTCTCTCTCTATTCACTCTTCACATGTAAGTACGTCTCATTTCCCTGTTCATTCGATTCAAAATTCAAAATTCAAAGGAGTGAAATCCAACCAATCCAATCCATTCCACTGATTCTCTTGTATCTTGTATCTTGTACAAAGGTTATTATGCATAAAATATTATGTGCACCATCAACTATGCATATTTTATCTCACACTCACTAACTACCAAACACTTAATACCAAATACCGAAAGTCCAAAGACGAAAGAGTAAGCATATTGTACATTGTACATTGTACAGTGTACCATGTGCCAAGCACCATACATTGTACTTTTTATGCATCAATTTCATTCATTCTTCATGCTCTCCGTGTGTGTATTATGTATGATGAAAAAGAAAAAAAGAAGCGACGGAGGAAGAGAAAGAGAAAGAGAGACACGTTGAAAATGGAGAATGGAGAATCGAGAATGGAATTCACTTGAAAGTCAACAAGGAAACTTTTCTTATTTTCTCCTTCATTCCATCAGTCAGCCTCAGCCTCCTATCCGATGTCCGATGTACAATGCCCAATGTAAGCACTGTGTAAAATATAGAATGGACAGGTAGAAAAACTTGAGAAAGAAGAAGAGGAAGAAGAGATGAAATAGATGAATTCGTCTGTACACTGTAGAGTGTACACACCTGAAAAAATGGAGACAAAGTAGGAGGTCCATCTCATTCACAGTGGATTATTGTTATTATTTTTCACTTTCATTTCAATTCCAATTCCGATTCAAAGTCCATAGTTCATAGTCTCTTCTATTTCAATTTTATACTCATTACTCTTATTTCACTCCAATCATTTTCCGTCTTTTTCTCTACTGAACAACTTGCTCCAGACAGAAATTGCCCATTATAAATTTCAGTCAAGAGTCAACATCACAGATCACCATCATCATTCAATCATCAATACAAATTGAAACATTTGAGTCAACAACTCAAATTCGCTCATGAATCAAAATCATAATCCCAATCATGATCATGATATTTCATATTAATCCTCATTCTTGTTTAATTCCGTCACTCATCTCACTTTTTCATTCATTCATTCATTCATTCATTCATGTATCCTCTCAATCATTCTGCATTCTAAATTCCACAATGGTTGTCATTCAAATTCTTTCAGTTGTTAAAAGAGTTAAAAGGTAGTTCCACATACAAATTGCAAATTGGTATAGATTAGTCAAGATTTTCAACCTGTTTCCCTATCATCAAAGTATCAAATGTCAAATAGAAAAGGAGTAAAATACTTTCTATTGATAATTGAGAAGCTTGGATATTCTGATGTTCTGTATTCTGTCCTTTTGGCAGTACCAGCGCCAGTGTGTGAACATGTGCTGAGCTGTGTTTTATACTCGTGTGACATGTGAATTATGAAGAAAGTCACTTTTTGTTTCCTTGCTCCTTCTACAGAAAATAAATACATGCATTAAATATAAAGCATATTTTATATTATGTTTTAGATAGCTTTAAAGCTAAATGCTAATGACCTCAGTCCGTCTTATGTTGAGTTTTAAGTTTGAGTTTTGAGTCTGAAATGTGATTTTTGTTTTGAATGTATAGTATAAAACTGTGAGAAGTGAGAGAAAGACTCAAGAGGAGACGAGAGACGAGATACGAGCGACGAGACAAGATGAGAGCTTGAAACAGAAAACAAAACTTACGGGTTGTCACTATCATGTCGGTCGGAATTTTCAGGTGCCGTTGAAACTAAAATTCAAATTCCAAATCATGCTACAAACTAAATACGTAGACGAGTTTACTGATTGTGAGTACTATACACATTTACAGAACTGTGAGCTGTGAGCATCTCTCTCACAATTCAAAACTCTTAACTTTCCACATTTGATTGAGTGGGAAAAACAAGAAGAAGATGAGAGAACAAAGTTTTTTACTTGTCCAAGTTTAAAGTTTAAAGTGCTCTCACTGAGACAGAGAGAGAGAGAGAGTGAGAAACAGGGAATATTGGACGATTTCAAATACAAATTCATATCCATGAAAATTTATTTCATCATTCATGAATTTGTTTCTACACTACGACTGGCACTGGCTTTGGCATTGGCACTAGTACTGGGGATGTGGCGCACTGCACAATACAATGAATGATTGAATCGTAAAAAAGTGCAAACTGAGAAAAAAGTGAAATAACATGTGATAAAGTTACGGGAAATGATCATAATTTAAAGGGATGTAAATAATGTACTATCTGACTGGTGAATTGTGAATTCAAAATTGAATTGGATGTTTCAGGTTCAACTTGTAGTTGTAGATTGTAGACGGTGAGCTATGAAGTGTAAAGTATAAAATATAAAGTATGAAGAATGAAGTGCAAAGAAAAAAAAAGTCTACTAAATAAATAAATATCCATGTGTTTTTCTGATTGTACAAAGTACTCTGTACTTTTTATATGATGTGGATGTGAATGTAGAAAAAAAAAAGCCGAAACGGAAGAAATCTAGAATCTAGAATCAATGTAGAATGTAGAAAGATTGTTAGTTGTTAGTTGTTACGTAAGAAAAAGGTACATAAGAAAAGAGGAGGAAGAAAAAGAGGAAAGGTTTAAAAAACTTGGTGGGTTTGTGAATTGTAATCTGAATGCAAATCAAAGGAATACAGAGTACAGAAAAGAGGTATAGAACGTATAAACGTAGAAAGGAGGAAAATGTTCAAAAAAACGGAGAGAGAGAAAGAGGAAAGCGTCTTGAATTTTGAGACTTCTTCTTGAGACTTGAGAGGGAGATGATCATAAACCACTTTTTATACAGGTGTATTTACTTTAAACTGACTTTTTATCAGTATTAAATTTGAACACTATGAGTTATGAACCTTGCAGACTCTTCTCCTTTCACACTCAGTCTGAGTCGGAATAAGCTGGAGCACGAAATTCCTCCAGTCAAGTCAAGTCCAGGATTTTTCAAAGTAAATCAGAAGTCACGGAAAAATGGAATAACTATCGCATATATACAAGAAGAATCAAGCAACGTTTTCTCCTTTATTTTTTCCATATTCCATATTCCACGTTGTACACTATACATTGTACGTTGTACATACTGTCTTTTCTGTGCAGTTTGGATATTATGGAGAATGGAGAATCCATAGGGGCCTCATTTACATTCTCAAAGTCATATTTAAAATATTCACGTTCTCTTCATCGTCGTCGTCTTCTTCTTCTTTTACTTCAAACTCTATACTTTATACTGAATGGTATATAGCTATCTACTATCTATTATCTATATATTCTTATAGCAAGCTCATCTTCTTCTCTCCTCCCTGTCGCTCATCAACACAAGAAGAGAACAGAGAAACATTGAAAATGCAAACTATCTAAAATCTAAACCAAACCAAACCGACCAACTCTACAATCTACATAATAATAATAATATTATATCCAGTACTATATTTGATATTTGATATTCGCCAAGTCTTATGCGTGTAAAACATTTATAATATTGAAAAAAAAATTGGGAAAAGAAAAAAGAAGATACAAAAAATCTTAGTCATATTACATTAAATTTTATATTTTATTTTATGCTCTAACTTCTCATTCTAATTCTAATTCCTTTCATTAGTTGTTGCCGTTTTCTTGTTTAGATTTTAGATGGCTGTTGGCTCTTTTGCTGTTTAGCTTGGTAGTTAGAAGTTAAAAGTTAGCACAATACTCCATTCCATGGGGCAAAATATAAAATAATATTATGCTGTAAGCGGAAAGTTGTAAGTTGTAAGTATATCTACTAATCCATAATCCATAATATTATTTCATATAATTACTCGAATCGTCACGATCTTGAGACCTTGAGTCTTTTTGAGTTGGAGTGACCAGATTCAACTCTCATAAATAACACTGGCAATCAACTCTACTACACTCGATTCACTCACATCTCACATCTCGCATCAAGTATCAAGTGCTTTGAGTTCTAGTGCTCTGCACTACGTTGTTCTCTCAACAAAACATTTTGTTTAGTGTTTAGTGAATAGTGTTTAGTATTTAGTATTTAGTTTGAGGGATCCACATCATACATAATAATAATCACTTAAATATTTTATACCTGTAGTCTACAACATGTATGATGTATGTTGTATGTATTATGTATAATGTGCAGTAATCAATGTACCTACAAACAAAAACAATATGCATATTTATGATATCTCACTTTTTACTTTGTTCTTCTACCCATCTTCATTTTTCTTCTTTTTTTTCTTTATAATTCTCCAACATCATCATCATCATCTTTATCTTTGATCATGATCATTATGATTATGATTAGATATCATTAAAAACTTCTCACATTACCTACCAATCATCTAACATTTGACACTATTCCTCATTCCTCATTCATCATTCGTCATTCGTCATTTGTTTCATGTTTTTTTTTCATATCATTATTATTTATTATGATTCATTTTACATTTTAGATAATAATTTAGCAGTAATAACAATCAAACTGTAAACTTTGCATTTTACATTACTAAAAAAATTAACGTATTTATAACCTTGATTATCCTTGCTAAATGGGATAAAAAAAAGTACAAAACTAGTAAAGTTGGTAAAATTACAGGTAAAAAAATATAATAAAAACAAGAATATTTTCTGAATCAGGAGGAAACAACATAAAAATGAACATTTTGATGCTGCTTGCAACTTTGCTTTTGTACATGAATAATTGAAAAATGTATACACGGCCGTAATTCATGTTGCGCTAATTCTGATTCTGATCCGTAATCTTCCTTCTCGGCAAGAAACAAAATAGACAAGAATTTTTAAAAAACTGTTTCACTTTTAATTTTTAATTTCAGAAAGTAAAAATGTGTATAATTGAAAAGTGCAGGAAAAGTTTGTGTTAAAATCATAACTAAACATGAGATGAGAAATGACATTTATTCATTTTTTTTAAGACGGCTAAGCCGTGTGCCACTGTGGCACTGTGAGTTGTGAGTTATGTTATATTTAATATTTAAAGAGCAAACGGAGTAAAGGTGGTCGTATAGAGTTTTCTGATACGTATTTTGTATTTTGTTTGGTGGTTGGTGGAGGCTGTCGGTGGTAATTTAAAGAGAACGGACATTTGTAGTAATTTGTTTTATTTAAGATTCTTCAAGTTCCTGATGAGTAAAGACAAGCAGGCAGACAGACGGACAGACAATCAGACGGTTGGAAGGATAGTTGCTGGTTCTTTTTAGATGGACAGACATATAGTCCGACGTCCGAGGTTTTTGAACAGGAGTAGACATGAGGTCTACAGTCTACAGTCCACAGCAAAGTACAGAGTGCAAAATGAAAATGAAAAAAGTCTTAATGTTTGTGTATCTGGATGAATGTGATTGTGATTGTTGTTGTTGGTGGTGTAACTGTTACTTGTTACTGGTACTGTGATGCTGTGAGCTGTGAGGTGGGCAATGGGAAATTGTAAGTATCTACACATTGTACATTGTACAATCAGGATTTTGTGTTGTATGCACTGGCAACTGGGAACGGGCACCCTCATATTATTCATTTGGATACTTAACTAGAGAGAGAGAAAGGGAGAAGGAGAGAAAGAAAGAAAAGAAGAAAGAAGGAACCAAGAGGCTTCCATGCTGAGCTTCACATTGAACACAATGACCACTCACACCATCCAAAATTCAAAGTAAAATAAACAAGAAACAAGCAGAAGAACACGAGACATCAAACTCAAACTCAAATACAAATACAAATACAAGAGCAAGCTAAGCAATTGTACATTGTAATATCAATAGTTGTAAGTTGTAAGTATGAAGTACATGGCACTTGAAGTAATATGTAATACATGTCAGGCTACATTGAACATTGAACATTGAGCAGTGAGGAAATTTCCTAAACCTCGTCAGAATACAAGAATTCTAATAGTTGCAATAATAATAATAGTAATAATAACAATCATGTTAATGTTAATACCTGCTCAAAGTTTCTTCTTGGTCATTCCTTCGTCCTCTGTATTCTGTACTCTGTATTCTGTATTATGTGTGTACAATAATAAAGATTCCGAAATCAAGGCAAAAATGAGAAGAGAAAAAGGAAGAAAAAGGTCTCCATTTGAAAAAAGCTGACACTTATTGTTAGATAGGTACTTTGTAGCTTGTTGTGTATGTACAAAATACATAGTCTAGATTTTAGATTCTAAATGTGAATGATTATGAGCTCCAAGAAGTAGTTTAAATTGTAGAATATATATCTGTATAAAGTATAGAGTATTTAGTTTGAGGGAACAAGAGACTAAAGCATAAAGAAAATGCTCAGGTTTTCCTCTATATATGTATATATTTGTTATACAGGTATATCATACAGTGTAATCTATATAATAGAAGCTCACTCTGGGGTAAGAGCGAAAGAAAAAGAATCAACAAAATCCACATGTGGGAGCCCTTCATCTTACATTACTTGATTTCGGTTTAGCAACGTAGCAATGGGCACCTGACATCACTTTAATTTATTTTTAAAAGAATCTACTCAGTCAGATCTTAATCTGTCTTCTCAACTCAAAAATCTCAGCCTCTCTACTCGCTAGTGTACATTGTACATAAGGCACAAAACACAAGACACAAGACGTAAGGCTACACATTTCTTTTCTCCTTCTCCTTCTCGCTCTTTTTCTTTTTTTCTTTTACTTTTTCCTTCTCAACTAGATCAACAAGTTCCAACCAGCATGAAGTGTCATTTACTCAACTAGTCCACATATCTTCTCTCCTATTTTACTTGGACATTTATACACACACAAATACAAATACAAACACAAGTACATACAACTATTTACAAACTAAACATTATACAAAGTAGAAACTAAAAAAAATACAAACAATTACTGTCAGGCATAAAGATAAAAAAAACTTTCAATTCCCAAGTATATGTATTATGTATCGATTCAATTTATGTTGAAAAACATTGCAACAAGAAATTCAAAGTCAAAGTCGAATTCGAATTCGAACTGGATTTGTAATCGGTGTACTTGTCAATAATAATAATGGTTATTGCCTCTTTGTTTCATTTTGTTTTTTTTGTTGCAGGTCAGACTTGAGAATCAAAACAATATTCTCGTATATCAATTACTTTTCAGTTTCTCATTCTCCCTCATGTTTTCATCCACTAATAATGTCTTTTCTGTCTTTTTGTTATTTATTACTGAATAGCTTTCCAAGTTCAAACTATTACGAGTTGAATGTTCAGTGTTGTGCAAAAAATGGTAAATCTACTTTGTATCAAGTATAAAATATGCAAATGACTTGCAAATAGCTCTGCAAATGGTAATGATATCTAGTCATTTTCTTTTATCTGCTGCTGCTAGCTATTTTTAAAACTCGCATTATGAATTATGTGAATATCTATTATTATAAAGTGCTAAGAAGTTTCGTGCTCTCGCCACACGTACAGACTACACAGAATTTTTTTCAACAATTTTAAAGATACCATTCGATTCCTAAAATAGTAGTGGGGTGCCTTTTCTACAAATAAAAATTTACAAAAAATTCCGTGTCGGTCAAATCTTCAAAATCCCCGAAAATCAGTTCATGAAATTTGCCTTCGCTGAGC